>RAPC01000033.1:0-167395 GCA_009806235.1 Neurospora sp. CHS-2018c
TTTTTTTTTCTAGTTTTTTTTTTTTTATATTTTTTTCAAAATAAAATTTTGATTCCAATTAGAATCGAACTCACGACCTTTTCATTATAGAAGTAGCCATTAGACCCATTGAGCCAATAACTGAACTTGGAAAAACGGTTCGTTTTTTCCACTTATATAACTAGAACCCTTCGTTCCTATTCGTTTCCAACTACTCTTCGCTCCCAAATACCCTTTTTCTATTTTTCTCAACAACCACTTATTGCAACAACGTGCAAATGGTACCAAATTGATCGGAAAGAAAAAACGGTCATTTTGCACCTACTTACATCTTAATGTACGTAATAACTATGGAGAAATCGCAATTGCAATCGAAAAGTATAGGCCTCGAGTTTGGCTAAACTCCGAAATTTCCTAATTAATACCTCTATTCTTTTTGAATTTTCTCAACAACCAGTACGCTGTACAGGCTGCACAGAGTATCAAAATGACCGCAAAATTCAGGCGAACATTTTGCACTTGGGTGCACTTTGATGCATGCCCTGGTTGAGGAGGAATTTCAATTGCAATGTCATTTCGTGGATTTTTTTCGAGTTGCTATTGACACTGTGTCTCGATGACGACACAATTTCCTTTTTGGGCATGGAGTGGAGACCCTGGCTCCGCAATTAATTGCATTCTGGCCCATTATAGACAGAATCACTTATTCCTTCCTTACGGAATCTTTAATATAATTAAAGGAATAAGCGCTTCAATAATAACGGTAAAGTAGAGAATAGTATTAATTACCTTTTAATATTCTTTAATTAAATATTGGGTAGTAATTTCTAGCGAAGCGATTAGCTTTTTAAATATTATAAGGGTATCGGAGGCTTTTTTAATCTATATAATTCCTTTTATTATTTTAAAAATATACTTTCGTTAAAATAATTAAATTAATTAGCGAGGGCGGTCTCGAATAACCTTAATACTTAAGAACTATTAGATATTGTAATTACTAGTTAATTAGTAATGCTTTTTAAGGGTAGTAATTATTCCTTTTACTAACGACGAATATTTTACTTTATAAGTAAGGATAATATTATTAATATAGAAGAATATAATTATACTCTTATAAATTAAAATATATAGCTCTATAAGGATAAGGGCTAGCCCTACTTTTACTAAAGTCTTAGTAAATTCTTTCTATTAAAATAAAGGGGAATATTTTAAATTGTAAAGGGCTTGTAGTAATTTTAATACTTTACTTCGATGTATTTAATTATGTAGTACTTTTATATAAATAATCTTATTTAATACTATATTAATAAAAGCGTTGATAATATTGTACTATTTGAATTCGAAATTAAAATAAATAATAATAGTTATTATAATCCGGAAGGACCGGATTGCAAGGGTAGTAGCGTACGTTTCGCGTACGTTATTACATAATTATTAATCTTTTTATATAATTAAACGAACTTTATATTTGAGGAAGTAATCTTCTATATTAAATTTGTACGTATATACCTATATAGAGTTAAGAAGAGTAATAGTTTTATTAATTAACTATTCGTTTTAATTAATTTATACCTACGATTTTTTTTCCTTATAATTATTTATATACTCCTACTCTACTTTTATAAAGATATTATTAAAAGGATATCTTTAGAAATCTTTATAAAGATAAGGAAGGGGAGGGAAATTTCGTTTATAAAGTATAAATAAGGTTTTAAAGGCGTTGTAATAATTTATAATATTTTTAATTAGTTTTGAATTATTAGAGAATTTTTCTTTTTCCTCGTTAATCCTTAGGCGTTTTATTTAATTAAGGGTTTCCTTATCGATAGATTATCCTTTATATAATTTAATATTTATTTTATTTAAAGTAATTAAAAAGGACCCGATTTAATAGAGGTATTTATTATATATTGGCTAGTTTTCTTAAGGGTATAATATATTAAGGTTATTAATAAAGAATAACGTTAGATTTTTTAAAGGGGTAGGATAATCCGTCTCTTCTTTTTTATTTATTATTATTACTTATTAATCCTCTTACAATTATAGCTTTAGGGCTACCGCCGGGGTAATTATAATACCCTTACCCTCTTAATTTATTTATTTTTCCTCTTTTTATATATATATAGATTCGGTCGGTTCGGAAGTTATAATTCTATTAGCGGTAGGTAGGGATTCGACGATTAGATTAGCCTCCTTATCCTTTATTTTAACGCTTTTAATTAGTAGTAATTCGAATATATCGAAATTTAATTAATAAATATTATTTAATTATACAGTTAATTCTTTAAAGGAAATATTAAGAGTATTATAGAGCTTTTCGATATTATTTGTAAAGATTTCGTCTTCGTTGAAGACTACGTCCTTAGTTATAATTATTTAATTTATATATAAGTTTTAAATATAATAAATATTATTAGACTAATATTTAATTAAATATTTTATTTAAGTGCGTCTTTTAAGCTTTTAAGTCCGCTTTTAATTACGTAAGATATTAATTATAAATACAAAAGCTTTACAACTATATATTTTTAAATATAATAACTATAATACTATCCTTTATTAATTACTATTATAATTTATTATATAGGCTATAAAGCGCTCTTTTAGGGACTTCTAATTATACTCCTACTATAAGGTTATATTTAGTAAATATATTACCGCTATTATAATCTCTCTCTAGAATTCTTGAAGTAATTTTACCCCCTCTTTTATAGCCGTCGATTTTTCTTTAATTATACCCCCCAAACGTTCGGCGCTACCGTTCTATATTTAAATATATAGAGCTGAAAGCTCGATAATAATACCTCTTTTTATTAAGAAGGCGGTAATATAGGGTTTAGTTATAATTATTTTATTATTATATTCGACTATTCTAAATCGGATTTAATAATAAAGTTTAAGATTATTGAATAACAATGTTAGTATAATAATAATTGAATTTACTATCCGGTTTAGTAAATAATATAATTATATTATCCCGGACTAGCAATTTATAATAATTATTAGATTAGAAATTATTCTTCTACTAAGTATTTTTACCGGTAGATAATTAAAGAAATTAATAATAAGACGTAGTCCCGGACTTTTTAGTACATTACAAACTTCTCTACGTATTTGGCGCTTTATTTTAACTATTGTATAGGAATTGTAGTAAATGAGATTAAGGCTTTTAAAATATATTTTATATTTTTTATCTATTAATTAAATTAAGGTCTTTAGTCTTAAGTAATTAAGTCGAAAGTATTAGTATAAAGTATTACCCTTTAGAAGTTTCCTAGTGGTTTTATTAATAAATTGGTAAAATCGTATATAAAAAGAGGATTGGTTAATACGTATTTCGAGGGGTATATATTCTAATATAAATTAGTTAAATTCTAAAGAAAGACGGTAAAAGTAGGTATTATCTAAGTAGAAATATAAGTAATTAAAATTAAAAGAATAATCCTAATATAATCCCTTTTCTAATAACCTTTTTAAGGATATAAAGTTATAAATTATTCTTAGTATAAATACGACGTTATTAAGTCTAAGATTGATAGGGAGACCTTCGTCGTTATTTATTATTAAGTAGATTAAATTATACCCTTCGATTATAATAGATTTATTTTCCGCTTAGACGTAGTTTCCCTCCCTTATGGGTATAAGGCTTTTAAACCGATTAGCTTTATTAAAAATAAAATAGTCTTCCCTTGGGCGGAGCCGGATATGCCCGAGGGAGACAGTGAAACGCCCATGAATCCACATCTCCGAGGGCCCACTTTTCCCGGCCACCCTCCGCTCCCGGACGGCCGGATGAAACCCGGCCTCATGGAAGCCTCAAAGCGCGGGAATTGAAATTTCTCCTCAACCAAAAGGTGCATCGTCGTGCAACTAAGTGCAAAATGTTCGCCAGCCTTTTCTGATCATTTTGGTACCTTTTGCACGTGGATGTATTAATCTATCGCTGAGAAACCTCGCTTTTAGTGCTTTTGGTCATTGGAAAGACTTGGTCATTTTTGGGGACTTGGCCATTTTGGGGACTTGGTCATTTTGGGAACCTTATTGCTCCTATTGCTCCCAATGTCTCTTCACTACTCCCAATATCTCTTCATTATTCCCAATGTCTTTTCATTACTCCTATTACTCCCATTGCTCCCATTGCTCCCAATATCTCTTCATTACTCCCAATATCTCTTTATTACTCCTAATGTCTTTGCTCCTAATGTCTTTTCATCGCTCCCAATGTCTTTTCATTGCTCCCAATGCCTTTTCATTGCTCCCAATGTCTTTTCATTACTCCCATTGCTCCCAATGTCTTTTCATTGCTCCCATTACTCCCAATGTCTTTTCATTACTCCCATTGCTCCCAATATCTTTTCATTGCCCCCATTGCTCCCATTGCTCCCATTACTCCCAATGTCTTTTCATTACTCCCATTACTCCCAATGTCCTTTCATTCCTTCTTCTAAGGTTAGGGGTTTTGGTCATTGAAAAGACTTGGTCATTTTGGGGATTTGGTCATTTGCAGCGACGGTCGCAACGACGGTCGCATTTTGATACTCTTTTCGATTTTTCTCAACAACCAAACTACTGCAGAGGCTGCACAAGGTGCCAAAATGACCGCAAAATTCAAGCGAACATTTTGCGACTCGGTGCATGAAGATGCATCCCTTGGTTGAAGAGGAATTTCAACTGCAATGTCGTTTCATGGGAAATCCAGCACTGTTTGCATTGCTATTGAGACCGTGTCCCGATGATTTCCTAATCGGGTATAGAGTGGGGACCCTGGCTCCGCAATTAATTGCATTCTGGCCCATTATAGACAGAACCGCCGCTCCTTCCAGTTTCGCTGCGATGTGGGCCCACGGACCACGACCTTTGGTGTGGATTTCCATGGCACCTCTGGTGGGCCCACGATCGCCGCTCAAGGTGGAAGGATGGGCGTTTCAATAAATTATTATATTTGAATTAAGAATTGCTAAGTCTTTTAATAAGTATTTTAGCCCCTTATTATAAGGTTCTAGTACTAAGAAATTCACTTTGTAATTAGTATTATTAATACGTTAATTATTAAATTAAAGGTTATTAACGTTATTAATATAGAATACCTCTTTTTTATCCTTCCTAATTTAAACTTCTTTTAGGATTTCCTTTACGCGCTAAGTAAGCTTAAAGTCCTTTTAATAATTCTTATTTACTTTTATACAGATATAAGAATTCTTTTTAAAATACTTTAATCGGTTAATAGTATTAACGTATTAATAATATTCAATTTAATAACCTATACATTTATAAATAAGGTAAACCCTCTTCGGCTTTTTATTATTATAATTTTAATAATTTTTAACCGGCTTTTTATTTCGGTTATTTTGGGGGTTATTAAGAGCGTTCCTATTAATTTCTTTAGTAAATATAGTTCTAACCTTAAACGTTCCGCCCTTATAAATTTAGGAGTTACTTTTATTTAATAGAAACGCTTTATAAACCGCCTACTTGAATTCCCGGACTATATTTATAAAGGTATAAAGTTTATTATTTTTAATTTGGCGATATATTATAATTTAAATATTAAGGGGAGAATTAGGGAATTTATTTACTACGTAGAGGAAATTTTAATACTAATTCTCTAAGTTAGTATATTTATCGACTTTATAGTATTAGCCGATAATTATAATTCCCTCCTATTCTTTAAACTAGGCGGTCTAATTCTTAGGGGGACGAATAAGGCGAACTTTCTCCTAATATTTAGTACGGGCATCCTTTTTAACTTTAACGGGGTTATAATTAATCGAAGCGCGGAGTTAATTATATTAAACGGTAATAGTTTGGGTTTTTGGGAAGTAGGTTAAATAAAGTTTTTTAATAGTATACTTCTTTATCCAATTTTTAATTTCGTTAATATTTAAAATAAATTTATTTTAGTCCTTCTTTTCGTAGTAGTAATTAATTAAAGTAATTTTATAATTACAAAAATTAGATTTAAACGTAAAGCTTAGGCGTTTAACGGTAAAGGATATTTTAAAAGCCGGTTTAAAAGGGATAGGCGTTCGAATTGAAATAGGAATAAGTATTAGGGGAAGTACTAGGGCTATAGCGGACTAAGCGGTTTGAAAAGCCCAGGTATTAGCCGTTAGAAGTCCGGGGTTAATACCTTCCTCTTCGGTAAATTCGAGAATTTATTACTAAATTTAAATGTCTTAAATTATTTCGATAGTTAATTCTTAAAAATTAATAATTAGCGGTCTAAGAGGAGTAATAGGCTAGGGGATTCTCTTTTTGAGATTAAGGTCGATAAAAGACTAGAGTTCTTTATTAAAGGCCTTATCTTTAAATCCCTTCTCCTAAAGATATTAATCTTCAGACTTATTAAGGATAACCTCGCTTACAATCTTAAAATCGATAAAGGTAAATATTGTCGAATATAAGGGGTTCGGTTCTATTATCTTTGTCGTTATTTGTTAAGTGTTGTATTTGTCCGGTTGATTATAATTGTTGATATTGTATATGAGACTCTTAATTGTAGAATACGAATACGAGTAGGGGTTAAAATGTATATACGAAAAGTAGGGTGTAGACTGTGTATTGTATAGAGATCTGCTGGGAAAATCCCTTATATAGAATCTCTAATATTAGGGTTTTGCTGGTTATACTAGCGGGCCCAGATTATATAAGACAGGGCGGTCTGACCACCCCTATCACCTCTTTTATCCGACAACTACCTATCGACAACGTCTAAAATCGTAGAGCAAGGAGATAAGCAGATAAGGTAGGGAGATAAGGAGGGCGGGGCAGAAGTAGTCCGGGCCTCCATAGGTACCTCTAGCACCCGTGCACAATATAGACCTCATACCGGTAAGTAAATCTCATACCGGGCGTCCGCCACAGTGAGTGTTACAGTGTCTCAATCGAAAGTGTGTCGTGCACCAGTTACCTGCTGAAGGACTCCGGTTGCTAGCGGCATCCACACCCACGGCGGCGAAGTAGCCTCCGCCGGCAACCCCCCACCTGCCCCGTCCCGCCTTTGGGTCAGTTCCCGGCGTCCCGCGACTCGATTCGCTTGCTGCCTGTGCCCCAAGTCCCAACTGTGCTCTCTGGACGCTTCTCCCGTCCTTCTTTTCACGATTCCGTTACGTTACTCGGTAGTATTCGAGTGGTTTACAACAGCCCAACCGTCATTGTTACTATTCCCAAGTTCCCAACCAGCATCCACGGTTTCACTTTCCATCCGGACGCACCTCTTCCCCAGCAAGTGGAAACCCTCGATCCGGACTCATCCTGCCCTCCAGCTGCTACCCATCTTCAGTGTCGTCTTCGAAGTAATCCCGGAAAGCGACTCTGCTTCCAGCCAATTGCCCAAGATGATGTCCGCACAGCTTCAACAGCAGCAGCAAAAGCAACAACAAGATCAACAACAGCAGCAGCAGCAGAATCAACAGAATCAACAGCAACGCCAACCTTCCCAACAACAGCTTCATCAGAGCCTACCGTCTCGGACCGGTAGTGGTCCCGTGTCTGCCAATGCTTCGACAGCACCGGGCGCAACCGGGTCGCAAACTCTTCCTGCCACCTCCAACACACAGCAGCCGGCCTCTTTCGGACAGCTTCGGAACCGTGCCGCCGAGAGTCAAAGTCCCTATGTGCGCCTACACGCCAAAACACCTGTTGCGTGGCAGCTGCTCAATGCCGATACCCTGAAGCGCGCCCAGGCTGAAAACAAGCCCATCTTCATGCATATTGGCTTCTTAGCCGACCATCGTATGTTCTTGTCTCTTGTCCTGCTGGACTTCCATTGCCACCTCATCTGGCGGCTTTGACTGCGGCTTTTTGCTCATCATATTATCTATCCAGACTGTCGCCTCACGACTCAAGATTCCTTCTCCAACAATGCCGTTGCCGCCTTCCTGAACTCGTCCTTCATCCCCGTCATTATCGACCGCGAAGAGCGTCCCGACCTCGACACCATCTACCAGAACTATAGCGAAGCTGTGAATGCTACCGGCGGTTGGCCTCTCAACCTTTTCCTCACTCCCGACCTCTACCCCATCTTTGGCGGTACCTACTGGCCCGGTCCCGGAACCGAGCACAGCCTTGCTGCTGCCCGTGGGGGTGCCGGCGGCGTTGGTGGCGGTGCAGCGACCCTCGAGGCTTCCAGCATCAATGGTGGTGGCGAAGAATCCTACAACGATTTCCTTGCCATAGCAAAGAAGATCCACAAGTTCTGGGTGGAGCAGGAGGAGCGATGCCGTCGCGAGGCGTTTGAGATGCTTCATAAGCTGCAGGACTTCGCGCAGGAGGGCACCTTTAGCGGCACACCTGCCGAGCCAGTGCCCGTGGCAGCTCCCGTGGCCGCAGCCGACGTGGAGGCGGGCGCTGATCTGGACTTGGACCAGCTTGATGAAGCTTTGGACAGGATCTTCAAGATGTTTGACCCGGTGGACTGCGGCTTCGGAACACCAAAGTTCCCCAACCCGGCCCGGCTTTCGTTCTTGCTTCGGCTGGCGCAGTTTCCCAGAGAGGTGAGAGACGTGGTCGGCGACAAGGAAGTCGAGAATGCCGCTTCCATGGCACGGAGCACCTTGCGTCGCATTCGCGATGGCGGATTGAGGGACCATGTCGGTGCGGGCTTCATGCGATTCAGCGTAACCAGCGACTGGAGCATGCCGCATTTTGAAAAGATGGTTGGAGAAAACGCACTTCTTCTGGGCGTATACCTCGACGCCTGGCTCGGTCGCGTTGAATCATCTGCCGCCGAGGCCCGGCTTTCTTTGGAGGACGAATTTGCCGACGTGGTTATCGATCTCGCCGATTACCTCACAAGCCCGCTGGTTCAGTCCTCCGGGGGCGGCTTTGTTACAAGTGAGGCAGCAGACTCTTTCTATCGCAAGGGCGACCGGCACATGCGTGAAGGCGCTTATTATCTCTGGACGCGCCGGGAGTTTGACGACGTGGTCGGACCCGCTGGGTCTGCCGAAGTGGCAGCAGCGTACTGGAACGTCCTCGAGGATGGGAACATTCCCCGCGACCAGGACCCTCATGACGAATTCATCAATCAGAACGTACTGTGCTCCGTCTGGGGTAGAGATATCCAGGCGCTGTCCAAGCAGTTCGGCATCCCTGTGAATGATGTAAAGAAAATGATTGCAACGGCACGGGAACGGCTGAGGGCACGCAGAGAACAGGAGAGGCCCAGGCCTGCGAGAGATGAGAAGGTGGTGGTTGGTGTTAACGGAATGGTGATCTCGGCGCTCGTGAGAACAGCTGCGGTGGCGAGTGGCCTAGATAAGACGAAGAGCCAGAGATATTTGGAGGCGGCGCGGCAGGCTGCAACCTTCATAAAGGAGAACTTGTGGGTCCAGGATGGTACACAGAGCCGAAAGGTGCTGAAGAGGTTCTGGTTCAACCAGCCGAGCGACACAAGGGCGTTTGCGGATGATTATGCGTTCTTGATTGAGGGCTTACTTGACTTGCACGAGGCGACTCTGGAGGTCAAGTGGCTTGTTTGGGCGAAGGAGCTGCAAGGTACGCACCGAATATTCCTCAACCTCTTCATTTTCCAAAACGGTGAGATACTGACATCCCCCAAGACGTGCAAAGTGAACTCTTCTACGACACACCGGCCGTCGGCAGCACTCCCTCCCTCCGCCACTCATACACAGGCGGCTTTTACTCAACCGAGGAAGCGACTCTCAGTCACACCATCCTTCGCCTTAAGAGCGGCATGGATAAGTCCCAACCGTCAACCAACGCCGTCTCCGCCTCGAACCTCTTCCGTCTCGGCACCATTCTCGATGAGAAGCCCTTCATTCGTCAGGCTATTGAAACCATCAATGCCTTCGAGGCAGAGATTCTGCAGTATCCCTGGCTGTTTGTCAGTCTCTTGGCCGGCGTTGTGACTTTGAGGTTGGGCGTCAGGGAGACACGTGTCAAAATTGAGCAGACGGCTTCTTTGAGGCAGTATTGGAAGACGCCCAAGGCTGGGGCCAGCGCTCTGTTGCTTGGGGCGGATGCGTGAGTGAGCGTGTGAAAGAGAGTGGCTACTGCCGAAGGAAGGAGGAGGATTCTTCTCACAGCCCTACGCCCTCAGATTTCTCGGAGTTTTGGAAGATTTATTGATCATTTGGAAATAGTTGCATAGTGAGCGGATTTCGCAATAGAGTTGATACCATTTATCCAACTGTCACGGTAATGGATGTTTATCTGTCGGAGCCTTTGGCTAAAACCGAGTCTGTGATGACATCACATGCCAACACCTGTCAGATCCTTGTGTTGCCATCTGGTCTTCCTACCTGTAGGCTTTCATCCCTTCATGGCTTGTCATCCCACATTAAAAACCGTGCCCATCCATCCAAATGTAGGTTGGCTTCCTCGTCCTCTTCTCCTTCATCTTCGATATCTTAGTAATTTCGTCAAATCATATGGTGCGCCAGTCCTTAATCTAGGTGCTGCAACAGAGGTCCGACCAGTTTACCACTATTGATCGAGTAAGGGTTCAACACAGCGACCTACTATGATCTCGAGCTTGACTTCCTGTGCCACCCCTGTTGACATCGCGCACCCGCTTTTCCAAGTAAATTTTTAAATTTTTTTTTTTTTTTTTTTATCACTGCACCATCTCTTCAAATTTACAGACATCACTCTTCATAAAAGGCCTTAGAACGTCAAATTTCAGTACTTGTGTCTTTCCCCTCTGGTTCAACAGTGGCTTTGATTTTGAAGTCATCGTATACTGGGAACAGCTTCGACTTTGAAAGTGTCCGCTTACCTCGAATATTCACGGAACGTACCTGCCTCAACACACTGGCAGTGAATGAGGTCAGAACCAGATGCGCGTGGGCAATGGGGGCAGCGCGGGAAGTCCAGCTCTTTCCACTTTTTGTCACAACATATGCCAACAGCCACGCGTCAGCAGATATGTCGGCGAAGTCCCTCCCTTTCGATCCTTGATCAAGGAAATGTTGGCTTTATCTGAGACGCGAGTCCTCCATACATCGCCGGCCGAGACAGGATATGTATGGCATCGGGAGACCAGTGACCGACACTCGACGGCATCATCTACAGCACGTCCTGATGCCATGTGTGGCGGTTCTTTCCCCGATATCGTCAAACCAAACTACAAACTAGAAAAGACCTCGCTCCTTACGACTGGAACGACACTGCCAGTTCCTTCATTGGTCATGGCAGGTACCTATTTGGGAAGTCAAGCTCCTGCGGTCATGGTTCCCTAAAGTAGTCGTTCGTCCCTGCTGAGGTCCTCTGAAGGAAGGCGCCAGCTGGAGTAGATGAAAAGCTGTCATGAACCGAGAAACTACATTTGTTTTGATGACCTTGGGTTCTGTTATGAATATTCCATAACACCGAACTCGATCTTTTCGTCGTCAACATCAACATACCTACTCATCAGTCATTTGATTCGACAGTCGTTCAATTTTCATTATACTCAACAGTCATCAGAGTCACCATTTACCAAGAATACATCCCAACAACCCCCAGTGGATCAACAAATCACAAGCATTGCCAACAACCGTCCGCTTTGCTCACCACCAAGATGTACGAGATACTTGAGAATATCAGTCGGAAGCTCTCCATGCTCAGTGTGAAGCTCGCCATCCTGTGCAAGGACGAGTTCATGTTTCTTTCGATATTGGTTCCTGAGTATATACCCAATTTGAACTTGGACTGGGTCATGTCTCCATTCCGACGCTTTGAGTCCTTCGAGGACAGATTTCGCGTTGCTCGCAAGAATTTTGGCGAGATTAATCAATGGGATAAAGAGCTGGCTCAGTTGGAGCTGTTGCTGGCGGAGGTGGAGTTGACAGTTCAAAAAATTATGGACATGCGCAACAAAATTTTCCAGGTGAGTGATACCAATCCCCCTATTACCTGTTCCATTCCTTACCCCTACCTACCGACCTAAACAGCAAGAAAGAAAGATCCCCTCTAACTTGGACACGGTCGTTCCGTTCGGCTCGGAAATAACAGCGCGAAGATTTTGCCGATAGAGATGAAACCGCTCAAACCATCGTCGAGGTAACCTTTACACACCTCATCAATCGCATGGACATGTGCCATGCTCTGGAGCTTCCCTGGGGCGATTCCACACCCAAGCAGCCCGACAATATGGATCTCAAATTGCCCCCCAACCACGAGAAGCCCGTCTCCGCGAAGTATATACCTCCATTTCGCCGACATTGAATAGCTATTGGAAACGAGGTGTCCGAGATAGGCAGGATGGGAATAGCGGTGTTTTGGAATTTGGTACATACAGTACCCTGATCCATGGGAAGGTGGAAGAGCGTTGTTAAGGGATACTGGTTGGGTAAAGGGAGACTGCCTGTATGGTCAAGAAGCGTGTACAGTGATGGATTCAGGGAGGGGAAAGATCAGGAATACTGTCGGAGCAAGAGTGAAAGCTACCTAGCCGAGCGTCAGAGGGACAATGGCCCAGGTTGGCCGAGAGGATGTTTCGAGGCAGTTTTATTTGATGTCTGGGCTAGGCAAACGGCTTTTTCAATCGTTCGGGGTGGATGCGATGGGATAGGCGTATATGAGGGATTGGGAGTCCATGGACAGAGAGCAGTTCACAGATGGTACCAGGTAGTTACATGGTCAGCGGAATAAGAATGGTTTCGGTACGGCGTCTTCACCCCTGCGATGCTGGCTTGTAGCAAAACGCCTGCGAGTTGAAGTGCACCGTCGCGTAGCCCTTAACCTTGTGTGGTATCCACTACCCGCACCCACCCCAAGTCTACACACACCCTTCCCCCTTGAAGACACTTGACAATAACTTATCAACAAAGCTAGTTGCGTTCTCGAAAGCTACTAGGGTAAAATATCAGCCCTCGGAATTTATCGTAAGCTTTTTTTCTTTAGCCAAGAGGCTTTTCGAAGGTCCTTTTTGATACCTAGACTATTTTCATTCACAGCACCCGATTTCTGCGACGTACTCTGCATAGCGTATGGACAACAGTTAATCTAGAATTGCCAAAAGTTAAGGCGTAGAATTGCCTATGCGTGGAGTGATCATGGTAGGTTGCTGGGCGAGAGGGTGCATGTAGATCTGAGGCGGGTGCGGATAGTCTTTCCCATCAAACCCAGTCACGTTGAGACAGGAAGAACCTCACTCCTTACTAGCTACTGGAACGACAGTGCCAAATCCTTCATAAGTCACATTTTGGAAGTTATTTACCTGCGGTTGTGGTTCCCTAAATCAGTAGTTCGCCCCTGCTGAGCTCCTCTGAAGGAAGGCACCAGCTGTGAAGTACACAGATAGCTGTCATAAAATGAGAAACCACAATTCACCGATGTTGAGTGTCGTGATAAATGCTCCCGTCACCCTGGGTTTGGTCTTCTCGCCATCAACATCGAACATATTCAACAGTTAGTGAACGCCTTCAACCAGTCCTTTTATTCAAACAGTCATTATCAACAGTCACGACATTCACCACCCATTATCATCACGACCACCAATTACCAAGAACCACCTCCCAACCAATCCTCAGCGGGTTAACCGATCAAACATCCCGTCCTCAGCACCCATTGCATCGCCTGCTCTAAATCATCATCACGCACCAAGATGAGCGCGACCATTGATAGGTACCTCCAAAAGATTACCCTGTTGGGAGACAAGGTCGACATCCTATCCAAGGAGGACGTTCTTTCGGCATTGCTCCCCCACCCCACAATGGTGCGAATAGACAACGTCAAGGCTCATTTCCGAGACTTTCAGACCACCTTGCCAGACAAGCTCAGCTTAGCTCGCAAGGATTATTTGGATCAAGGGGCTATGAAGTGGAGCTCCAATGAGTGGTTGAAGGTTGGGCTATTGCTGGATGAGATTGAGATGACTCGTAAGTAGGCGCCACTTAGTCTACCTACCTGCCTCTACTTAAACACATCTTGATCTTCTTGGGGAGCCTAACTGGACTATATGTGCTTGCTAACGATGAATGATAACTCTTTCTTCTTCCATTATCAATAGTCAACAGACTTGTTGAAGTCGGCAACAAACTTGTATGGGTGAGTGATCTGATCTGGTCCCCTCCATGTCACATTCGCCTATCATCCGTTCAGGTTGACGTGCACTGTGCCCCCCTAGGTACCTACATACCTTACCAACCTAAGCAGAAAAGAAGATATCTAACTCAAGCTGTTCGGTTCGCTAATTCGAAATAATAGGGCCAAGGTGTGAATGATGAGAACCGCCAAGGCATCGAGACGAACTTTATACAGGTCATGAATTGCATGGACATGATGTATGGTCTAGAACTTCCCTGAGGTTCAATTAACCAGCGATAAAATGGAGGTTTTTGGGCACAGTTGGAAAGAAAAAGAATAGAAGTGTTCGAGACAGGCACGTAGGATGGGAATAGCGGTGTTTTGAAATTTGGGATACATAGGTCATGATGCAAGGGAAGGTGGAAGTATGAGCGTTGTTACAGGAATACAGGATACTTGGTACACTTGTTGCAAAGGGTTAGTTGAGTCAGATCAGGCAGAATCGGTACGGTAATGGATACAAGGAGGATCAGAATCAGGAAGAAACATCCGGCGCAGCAAGGAAAGCCAGCCAGCCAACATGTATCGTCAGTTAATCAAGCGTTATTGATCAGATCATAGTGCGGTGGCTGAAAAAGAATTGCTGTCAAGCTGGGTTTGGACCGTACCGCGAAGTGCAAGGAGCAACGGTGGAAGCGAGGATGGAAGGCATTCGCTGTGTTGGTTAGGACTCGTGAGGTCCCTCTTCAATCTTTCTATAACCTTTGCCTCCTTACCTTTTTGATCCCCTTTGTCTCAAGAGCTGTTAGGTGTTGGGTGTGAATGATGTGGATGTGATGTAAAGACGCCAACTGACTCTGTGGCTCAAAGATCCGTAACCGCCATTTATTTCGGGGTTTTTCTACAAGCATCGTAGGTTTAACTTGCAGGGTAAATCGTGATCGTGGAATCTGTTTCCTTTTGTGATGGAAGCGCGGCAGTGTCCTGTTGGCACTGTGAGCTCTGGAGAGCTGGTGTTGGTGATGGCCTGTTGGTGTTGAAGGAATGCCGTTTCTTTGATCATCGGCGGAACGAGTGGCTTTTTACCGATGGCAAAGCAATGGAAAGACTTTTGCCAACGAAAGACATGTAGAAGAAGGACGGAGGTGAAATTTCGGCTCGTTGGCTCTTTCGACACTCGGCACCATCTCCGTGGAAGGTGCCATAGCCGGAAAGATTTTGAAGGAATCGAGTATAAAGATCAGGGCTCATGACTACCTAAAGCAAGCTGAGTGTATGTTTCCTCCCAGTATCGCATTCAACGAGGCCAGAACACTCTTGGTTCGCACACAATCATTTAGTCACCACTTATCAAGAAGCGAGATATGGAAGAGTGTCTTTACTAACCATCAACTTACCAATAGCTTCCCATTCCTTCAGACGATCGGGTGAAGGCAATTTTGAAAAAAAAGAGGACTTGAAGGAGGAGGAGGGTAAGAAAAGTCAATTGGAGATTCGGATCGATGAATTGATGACGCTACCTCCACCCAATTAACTCGACGTGGCTTCCTTCTCAAGGGTGCCGAGGATGTTCGAGGGAAGTAGACGGATGCTGTTCTCGGTGGAAGTTTCGACAGGTGAGAAACTGGCTTCCGGTTATCCACCGCCTTTGGTTCAACAATTGGAACTTGAATATGAATGAGGGATCACGGATGGTTTAGGATTTTTTTGGGCGCTGGTCGTCAAGATAGTGGTTGCTGCGATGGTTAACACGGAATATTGGTTTCTTTACAACTTGGACCGTTCTTACTTCCTGCTTTTTGCGATGTGTATGTCATTTTACCGACCAAAACACTGTATCTGCCATCAACACGAACTGTAACGTACAAGCAGTAGGACTCTGTCCCTTTTATAAGCCTCCTGCCGCTTTGTGACTTAAGGGGACAAAACTTACTGACGGATCCAGGAAAAAAGGAAAAAAGGGAAAGAATTTTTTTGGGGAAAAAAGAAGAAAATGCCGGAGGGGCCATTATGCTTGGGAGTTTCTCTACATCGATCGCAGACCTCACTCCCAACGAAATTCATAAAAGTTGGATCTTTGTCTTTGATCCTGCTTGGTAAAATCACGGCAGTGGCGTTTTGGCACTGTGCGGTCTGGAAAATGTTTGGTGTTGGTGTTGGTGATGGGCCGTTGGCGACGAAGGCATGCCGTTTCTTTGACTGTCGCGGGACGAGTGACTTTAGTTTTACCGACGGCAAGGCAACGAAGTGGTTTTGACGAGCACCACGGTAGTAGATAGAGGTGGATTGTCGTCATGAAGGATGCCTCACACGGGTCGTTAGTCCATTTGCCTGCCGTGCTTTAGAGGTAGACTCCATTTTTTCAGGATGTTTCGCAACGAAGATAATGATGTGAGCAAGGAAGAAGAGAAGAACACCAACCTGCCGTTAAACCACTTGTGTGGCTCTGATATTATTGCGAGCGGGAAGTTCAACAGTTGGTTCGTGTCCCCTCTACCGCTACTATGATCGAGCACATCTTGATAGCTCGTGTCTACATGTCGTAGTTTTGCAACCAACTTGCCGTTCAACTTCATCTGCGGTTCTGATATTATCGCGAACGGGAAGTTAGGCAGTTGGTTCAAGCGCTCTCTACCGTCACTGATATCGAGTGCATCCTCATAGAGCGTCATGATATGACTTTGCGGGTTGTTGGCTTCGAGAATGAGTTGTCTCCATGAAAGCTGTCATGGCCAGAAAGATACTGAAGAGAATCGAGTACAAATATCAGCGCCCATGACTGCCCATGAGAAGCACATTCTTCTGTTCATTCCACTTCCCATCATCACATTCACCAAACCCCTTAGACCAGCCAGTTCTCTACCCTTTGATCATCACATAGCCACCACCAAAGCAACATCTGAATTTTTTAAGACATCATTATCAACATGTGGGCCTCCAGTGACTCCACGCCCGACCCCAAAGCCTTGTTTAAACACCTCACAGAGTCGCTTGAGTCTCTCAGAGACAGAATCGCGAAAAAAGAACCTGTCAGCAAACCTTGGAGCGACAGGATGCCCGAATTCGGAGTTCTAAAGGAACAACTGAAGAGACTACAGGACAAGAACCTAGAAGAGGGCATATCCACCGTTACCGTATCTTCTCACTCAAACCGGATTTATCTAAAAGCGGGAACTAGGCTCAACGTAGACTAGGCTATGAGCTGTCGTTCGATCGGCTGCGTGTCACCTGCATGACAGACTTGTCAGTCGCTCTGAATGGTTTGTTCAGCCTACCGGCCCCACTGGCCGCCTTGCCTGCAGGTGCTTCCCAGATCTGCTAGGCCGTATGTGGGAAAGGATAAATCCGGTTTGAATGAGAAAAAGGGGTAATGTGGCAGAGTTGCAAAGATTCTTGAATTGGTTGGGGAAAGATAAAGATGAGAAGCCTGGTCGTCCTGGTGAGGTAAGTACTGCTTCGTTCAATGAGAGTGACACAGTCAGAGAAATGCGTTCTAACGACAGGTCGAATGAATCCTAGTTTATAACGCATAGCGGCGAGCGTGAGGTTACTATCTTCGATGCGTCAAGGAAGCAAGACGACGGGAAGAGCGAGCTTGAGAAGATGGTTGATGGGTTGGTGAAGCAGATGAATTCATTCTTATTCGATCCACAAACCCAAACTTGGGAGCCCATGACACCCGCTGACTACGTTGACGGAGTCTCAAGGGCACTCTCAAGTATCCTGAAGTTTGATGCCGACTTTCGATGGGCAAGAGACAAGGAGGAGGATCTAAAACTCTTAAAAAGGCGGATCGAAGAACTCAAGATCGAGAACATCTCTCCCCACGGCAATGAAGCCGGTATGCTCAAGGAGTTCTACCAGATTTTAAGGGGAACTGGCAATCACGTAAGTGGCTTCCCTTGTACTCCCATTAATGAGCGGATGGGGGACAGAATAATAGAACAGTGGTCCTGACAAAAATGTTTCACCATGTTTAGGAGTTCTTGGAAGTGCATAATCCCTCAGAAAGAAAAATAGAGATAGTCAGTCCCAACTTGGACAAACTGAAGGGGTTGATTGTGGATCTGGAACGGGCAATTCAGGGTCATCCTTGAAGCAGCATCTGCCAAAGGAAAGAAACCGACGAAGGGGATTTCAGATTTTGCTTGAACCCGTCTTGGTTTTTTTCACCTTGCACTAGGGTACCTCTAGTGCTGAGAGTTCATGGAGGCTGTAAACAGTCTTTCATGAACGGGGTACAGGATTTGGATACATGATGGGACAGGAAACGTTATGACGCTGGTCGTCGGATAGTTGGTTGATTGTGTCAGAATTCCGGGTCTTTTTTTTGGAACTTTTGTCGTCACATCGTCGTCTTCACCTTTCAAATTTTCACCAGGGTGTCGAGGTTTGGATATGGATGATGGATTCTGAATCGGAAAGGTCATGAATTTTCAGGGCGCTGGTCGTCGAGATAGTAGTTGCTGGTCAACATGGAATATCGGTTTCTTTATAAATCTGCCGTTCCGATTGACTTCCTGGCTTTTGTGATGTATTTGACTTGCTACTAGCCAAGCCACCTTGGCGGTAATCATCACCATCACTGACTGTAGTGTAGCTTCCTGGATCAATCTGCCTCCAGCCTTTCGCTTAGGTTTGTACGCGATAGCTATCATAGTGGGAAAGTGCGGACAAAGGTAGTCGTCTGGCCCAGATGCATTGTCTGGTCTTCCATTCCGTTGTTGTTCAAGAATTTTAATTGCCTGAGACCATTTGCCCAAGGTCGGTTCCTTCTCAAGTCCTCCGGCCGAAATGTCATGACCAAATGTGACGATGGTTCTTTCCCAGAACGGCAAGACCTTCCCATAAAAGAGGAATGAGCGAACCTTTCTGGGAAAGAATTGAGACAGTGGCTCAATGGGTCTTGTTTTTGCTCTTTTTCCATGTTGTGACTCCCAGTTCGATCCCCCTATGCGGCAGATTTTTTCGGTCGCGCGAAAGTTTCGTGATAGCTTCAGACTTCGAACTCGGGGTCTTTCATCACCCGCCCAAGCATGTCCATTCTGACTCCATCTTAATTTCAGCAAACCCCAGTTGTTTCTCGCTGTCTCGAAGATCACCCAAAACAAAAATATGTGTAAAAACAACGAAGAGTGTTGGTGTTGGCGCCGGATACCAGATCCCGTCTCCCCCCTTTGAACGTTGACGGGCCGCCCCGGGCACCCCGGCTACCTATACGTTCAACTTTTCCCAACAACACAGCAAAGCAAAGCAAAGCAAAACAAAACAAAGCAAAGCATAGCAAGACACATGCCGAAGTCCCAACACAGAACGAAGAGCCCAACGACGGCATTCCAATCGACGATATGGTTGGAAATAACAGCAGCTTTTGCCCACTTCAAGGCAGGAATGCGCAAGTCAGATCCTTGCTCGAGATGATGACATTACCTTGTGAGCCCAAAAACTTGAGGCCTCAACAGTTTTTATACCAGCCCTGGCGCGGATGGAAACCATTTTTTGCCCGGGAATCAAAGCAGCAGTTGCCTGATGATCTGGATGGCGGCTTGTTGGTGGCAGATACACTCGAAGTGTATTTACACACATCTCCATGATGGACATAGGTGAGAATCGATGGGCTCAATTTGAGTATAAAGATCTCTGAATCGTTCATCAAGATGAGTGTTTTTCTCCATCAGCAGCATCATCACATTCTGATAGTCTACCAGGTTCATCGTTGAAGCCTCCATCTTCCCAGCAACAGACCAAATCTCAGCATCTCCCCCTCCGACCCCATCGTCAACATGTCAAACACTGCGAATTCCACCACTCCCGGAGCCAGCCAGGGAGACCAGTCTGCAGTACGCGAAGCCATTTTGGCGATCTTGCGCGCGGCTGTAGAACCAAGTCTAGGTGACAGCACCGAAGACCAAACACAGAACTCCGCGCCTACCGGACGGCAGTTACTCGACCGCATTTTAATGGTCTTCGGCTCGTTTGTAACCGGCATCGGGACGGATAACCCAGCCAAGTACGCAGAGTTCAACGCCATCTGCAAACAAAGCTCGAAGACTGGAGCAACAACAACCCCGGCGAAATTCACGACGACGACCTGACGCAGAATCTGGCTGCTTTGTGGACCGACTATTTCCAGCAAGCCATCGAAGAGACCAGTGGTGACCCCGTAAGTGTGCTCCAGTGATGTGATGAATACCAAGCCATGAAAGACCGGAGGCAGAGAGGCTAACTGGAAGTACCTCATGTGCAGATTCTGAAATACATGAAATACATGAAATACCAGACGTGGGCCTTGGGGCTCGTGGGAAATCTCGATGCGGTCAGAGAGGCAGTGTCCGCCATTTGTGACGGTGGACAACAACAACAACAACAACAACAACAACAACAACAACAACAACAACAACAACAACAACAACAACAACCCACGCACACGGCGGTGTATGGCCAGGGTCCCTGCTCCTGTTGTGATGCAAATGGAGGCGGCTCCTATGGTCCCAACCAACGTACCACCCCATGAACGACGACATTAGGCTTTTCCCAAGGCTGCTCACCGGGAAGCAGAGCCTATTTCAACCGCCATATCTGGCTGGGCTCCAAAGAGTGCCGCCCATGATTCAGCGGGGGCGACTCAAGATGGTCAAATTGAAGGATAATTCGAGGATTTAGGCTGGGTGTGTTCAGTTAGGCACTTTCACTCTCGGCAAAAGGAACCAGGTATCGTGGATAGCTCTGACTGACCCTGAAGGCTGGGGGCGCGGGTTTGGGTTTGGCGTTTTTTGGACATTTGGACATTTGGACATTTGGACATTTGGACACTGGGACACTGGGACACTGGCACGCTGGTCGTCGAATAGTTAGCTAATTAACTCGGAATTTTGGGGTCTATTATTGACGTGATCATTCCATCGTTTTCACTTCCAGTTTTCGATGTGGTGTCTGACTTACTCACTGCCAACAGCCACCATAGCTGCGCTTTCATCACTAGCTCATCAGATATGTAAAACGACTGACCATATTCTTTTGCCATTTGCTGTGAGATAATGGGTATCTAATAGTACATTTTCGAAGAGTGTCTACATCATTACGATCTCTAGGCCAGGATACCGTCAGTGACAAGAATGTAAGATGATTTACGATATGATGGGCTCGGCTTGTGTGAAAAGCCAACAGCTACCAGGCAACAGTATGCTTCATTCAGACCAAATCCCCCCAACCAGTCGGCATGATACGGGTTGGAGAGGTATTCCGCACATAATGGGGAAGAGCAACCATAGGACACGAGGCAAGAGGCAAACCGTGCAACGCGAAGACAGCGGCAGTGGATGGGTATTACTAGTGATAATATGATGTTCGGAGCTCATGACTGCCGGCTCCTGTTCATAAGGCCAGTAAAGAATGCTTGGAGGTTCTCGGTGTCCATCTGGGGAGTCTCCTCCACAGCCTCACCCTCGGGACTAAGGGGTTCGGGCGAGGTACCGAAGGCTTGGCGTTCCTATAAGTCGAGTATCACGTTAATATGTAGACCTTCAAAAAAGGTAGAAGAGAATCCCTCGCGGGTTACCACAAGGCAGGAAACTTACCTTGAGTCGCTGGAGCATATCGTCGGCATCCACCTGAATGCCTCCCATGTTGAACTGCACCGGGCCAATGTGCTCCAAGACCTTGGCCTCGGCTTGTTGTTTGAGTTGGTCGTCCTCCGCCGTCAACGAGTCCGACGTCGTTTTCCTTACGCTCTTTATCCTAGCCAGATGGCCGGTTGGCTCCTCGTTCTTCTGCTTGTATACATCTAGCAGCTTCAGCTGCTTTTCTAGGAACTGTTGTGTCTCTGTTGTCTGCACTTCCAACTTCGTCGAGTGACTGCTCGAACCGGCAATGTGGAGCGCGTCCATGGTTGGATCTTGTACGGAGGCCTCGTACAATGCGACAGATGATCCCTCGGGCTCTGCTGGCTCTTCGTACTCATCCTCGTCGGGTTCTTGCTCTTCATCACCGGTCTCGTTGTCGGTTGCCTCGCCTTGTTGTTGATCGTCACCATTGGCAACGCGTTGAGGTTGCCGTGGCCACGGTATGCTCAGATCCGCTGTCCACCCGGAGCTGACCGACTCGACATCGAATCCTTCCCTGAGCACACGGATTTTACCCCAGGAGTCCCAGTTCGGGGGCACGAGAATCTTATCTCTGTCGATAACGTTGTGTTTAAGTGGTTGCTTCTTAAGGAGAGAGTGAATACCCAGGCTGGAGTGGACCAAGGTGGGTAGTTGCGAGGGCAACGAAGGAGTGGTGTAAATCAGCGATGCGCCGTCTGCGAGGCAGTGTCTGTCAGTTTCCTGTCACTGAGTCAAGGGGTACCGGATGGGCATGACTTACGCCTTAGTAGGATGGTTCGGAGGAACTGTAGCACAACGTCAAACTCCTCTTCTTTCCAGCCTTGGGTCTTTTCCAAGTGCTCCATCTTCTCGGCCTGTACCATATTAGCTTCCCATTCGTGGTGTTCACACAGTCTCCAGTCGAGTAACCCACATTTTGGCACACCACGCAAAGAGGCATGCCCAAGGCGTCCTCCCACTCTCCAGGACCAACCGGAAGGGAGACATCAGCATCCGCAGACGTAGTCGGAACAGCACTGGTACCATCCAGGTTAAGCCCGCCACCTCGACCTCGTTCCCTCCAAACGGTCATGACCTCTTCCATAGTTGCCGAGCATTCGCGGTTCAGTTTCTGAAAGACCGTTCGCAACAGCAAAATCCACTCTCTCAGTTGGCGCATCCATTTCCAGGGCTGTGACCAGTCCAATAGGATAACTATCAGCGTGTTCGGTATCGACTGCGGCGTGATAAGAGGCTGTATAAGGGAGGCAAATGCGGGCGAGGGGTCGGTAAGGGTGTAAAGAGAGATGCGCGCTAGGGTGTCTTCCTGATCGGCATCTAGGACGTCGTAATAGGTGTATCCGAGGGCGAAGCTATTCGCGATGGGGGGTTTGCGTGAGCCCTGGCGGTCGGTGTTGCGCCGGAGCTCGTTTCTAGAGAGTGATTCGAAAAACTCGCGCTGGGAGTCAACACTGCCACCGAGGAGCAGGATATTCTTTTCGGGGAGACGTTTGGCGCTGGCAACGGAGTCCAGCATGGAGCTCCAGAGCTCCTTCTTCTCCTTTTCGCCATTTCGGGAGTCGGAACCCGTCGACGCGGTCGTGTAGGTCGAGTATCTGTTCGTGTTGGCCGCCATGTTTGCCGCTCGGTCTCTGCCGTCCTATGAACCCAAGCAGTGCTTTCAATCCTTGTGTCCACCAAGCTTTAGGCAATTCGACGGCACGGGGCGTTGTCGATGTTGATGTTGGGAGCTGCGCTGGGACTATCGCATTTGAACCCGAGGGGCCGAGTCGGGGAGGATATAGCAGTGACGGGCTCAAAGTTCGTGTCGTGAGAAGTCTGGCCTTGTCATGGCGCGCTGAACCTGCTATCGTGGGGGTGGCCGAGAGGGTCTTTGTCGTGAAAGGCAAACAGAGGAAGAAAGCCGTCGTAGAGGTCGATAAGAGTCGGGATTGCCCTGGTGAGCTGGACCTTCCCAAGTGCCTGTTTCCCTACAGTACTGGCGGGCCGTCAATTGCCCGAAACGCGAGTTGCTTAGGTTCCAGGTGCTCCAGCGCTCAGTTCGCGTGCTGAAGTGCAACCCAACAAACGATACAAGGCTCGTTGTTGCGCCGGTGGACCATTGAGCTGGGGAACGGAAGCCACGCAGGCGCGCAGGGAGGACCGTTGCCAGTCCCTTCCTATTTGGTGGAGTCCATTTCGCATGTGTCGATCAGGGCGGGGCTCTGTCTGGTAGTTTCAGCTATCTCGGCTTTAACCCTAACCCTTATTCTCCCCAATCTTACGACCAGGCTGGGCTCGACTGGTCAGCAGGGCCAACAAAAGAGCAGATGTGACAGCCCTTTCAAGGTTGGCGCTGACGAAGTTTCGATAAAATGGTGGAAGGTTCGGGACAGTCACCCGGCTATAACAAGTTCACACCAAATTTCTGTGCATTTCGGTTAGTGGTCTCTGGGATTGTGACTCGCTGCGCCACTCTGGGCAACAACCCGTCATGGTCCAGGCAGGCGGCAAGGTCAAGTCCATCATCCCCGCCCCGGGGTCCTAAAATCCATTACATATCCACCTTGAAAGTCCACTGCTGCACTACAACACCGTCATCAGCGGATCAATCATATCTGCCCGGCGCCCTCTTATAAACTCTCAGCCGTCCACTTACATCTGACCTAGAAGCGTCCTTTTAATCCATCCAGTGACATCTCTTCGTTCGCCTCAAACTTCTTGATTCAACATCGCGATAACAACCCGAGAGAGTACTATCATCAACGCAATGTCGGGAACCAAGTACACGCCTGCTCCGCAGGAGGACCCCGATGTCCACCTCGACTACGCGCAGGCTCCTCCGTCGTACCAAGCAACAGCCGAGAGCAGCACCGCCAACGCCGTCCTCGGTGATCAGGCTCGCCTTTTCTCTGGTGCTCCACGCAGCAGCCAGGACGATGATCATGATATTCCCGATGATTTCAAGGTAAGGGAAACCGTTCTACAATACACTATCGAAAACGGAGATAGGACAACCAACTAACACAAACCACAACAAAACAGTTCGGTGGTTCCGTAGCCGAAGCCACGGTCGAAATCCGTCACCAGTTCATCCGCAAGGTCTACACCATCCTGACGGTCCAGCTCATCGCCACGGGCGCCGTGAGTGCCCTCAGCTTCCTCAGCGATGGCTACAAGAACTGGATCCAGTCTCATCCGGGCATGATTTGGGTTTCTGTACGTTTTACCTTATCCCGCATTATCCCCGTTCCCTTCCCCAGTCAACCAAACTACCGTAACTAACAAACCGTCATTCACAGTTCGCCGGCGCCCTAATCTTCATGCTCCTAACCTTCTGGAAGCGTCAATCCTACCCCACCAACCTCCTCTTCCTCTCCGGCTTCACGCTAATGGAAGCCTACTCCATTTCCGTGGTCGTCTCCTTCTTCGACAGTGCCACCGTGCTACTCGCAGTCGTCATCACCGCCGGCATTTTTATGTTCCTCACAGCCTTCGCCTGCCAAACCAAGTACGACTTCACATCCTGGATGCCGTACCTAGGCGGCGCCCTTTGGGGTCTGATCATCGCGGGTTTCGTTTACGCCTTTTTGCCGCACACGAGCACGTCGGAGTTGGTCTATGGTGCCGTCGCGGCGTTAGTTTTTAGCGGGTATATCCTGGTTGATACCCAGCTGGTGATGCGCAAGTACCATGTGGAGGAGGAGATTGCGGCGGCCATTAGTTTGTATTTGGATATTCTGAATCTGTTTTTGGCTATTTTGAGGATTCTGAATAGCCAGTCGGATAACTAGGAAGAAGACGGGTACGAGACGGATTCAACCTGATGGGTTTGTAACAGTGCTTAGGTTGTTAGTGGGAAGGGTCATGGACGGATGGCAATGGGAAATGGGAAATAACACGCGAGGGATAGGGCTGTTGGATTTTGGTTTTCGTTGATTGCTTCAAATTGGTTTCTACCTGGGAACATAGATTTGCAACTGGATGGGTGATTGTCATAAGGGTAGTGTTGGACCAAAAGGTAACACAAATGAAGGATGGAGAGGACTTCCCTCTTATGTCTATGGAACTATCAAAAACACAGCGTTTCCGACCTATCACAATACCACTCTCAATATAGCTTACCTGAGCGACATCATCTGCGGCAATCAAGTGACATGACAACTAGCACGTAGCTATGGACTCACGATAATGCATCTCTGGTAAGAGCAAGAACTTTAAGTGACAGTATCACTATGCCGTAGCACGAAGAACACACATATCATAAGCTCAACGTTCTAGACAAAAGTCCAAGACGAGTGAAGTACATTTAATTTAGTTGATATCTGCATTAGAAGTCCAATAGTAGAAGTTGGAAAATTCGGGGTGGTGCAATAGGCGTTGGACAAAACCTAAAGCCCCTAAAATAATCAAGACAAGTCATACGGGTAAAATCATCTCCCGTCAAAACGTTCCCAGGCCTTCTTCTTGTCCCGAACAGTCATGTTTCAGTACCCCTTGCTGCATCGACGGCAGACAAGCTGAGCATACCAATTCCACGGACTGATCGAAACGCAACCTCTGCGGTGAAGACATGCCCCTATTCCGCAATGCGGGTTTCCCGTTGAAGTTGAGACTGACTTGAATGCCAGCTTGATTGTATGCCCTTGTCGAGACTGAACCCCCCACCGTGTTGTCGTCGTCACCATCATATATGTCTTCTTTGGAGCCATCATCTCCAGTAAAAAAAGTCGCCAAACAGCGGGGAATATTTTGTCAAACAACACCAAAGAACCAACGCCTGCATAGAATGACCCGATCGCCCTGTGGGGCATTGAAGCTGTTCATGTGGATGTAAACAGTGACGACAGATTAGGTATGTGAGTGCTAGTGTCGTTGGTGCTTAGTTTCCATCTGGGGAGCCGTTAATTTCCTGATGGCTGTGGCTGGTGGTGGGTGTCCCTGCTTGGCCAGCAGCAACCGCCGCCGCCTCGCGTTGCATACGGGCTTCAATCTCACGAAGCTGAGATTCGCGGGCGAGGAGCTCCTGGCGCTTCTCGTTGATCTCGCGTTGGACCTTAACCTCAATCTCACGAAGCTTCTCCTCCTCACGACGCAGTTGCTCCTCCTTGAGACGGACGGACTGGGAGGCGAGATCCTCAGGGTTCATAGAGGAGTCACTATAGCGATGTTAGTCCGCCATGTGGTTGCAACCTAGGAGCTTCGGGGAAACACTTACACTCCAGCACCACCCTCAACGCTCTTGCTGAGCTTCTCGGTACGGTAGTTCTCGTATAGGAAATCGTGGGTGATCTCCTTCAGATCGGCGAGATGCGAGTGCAACAAGGCGGAACGGATAGCCAAGAAGTCGGAATGGCGCGGGTTGTCGACCTCAACAACACCCCATGGGTACTGGCGAGCGCGGACCTTGCGTCCACCAATCTCGATGATATCCTCCGAGCCGACGATAGCGAACGGCATGAGACCTCTGAGCTCGGCGTTCTCCTCCACAGTATCCTCATCGTCCTCCTCGATATCGTAAGGGAAGTTGTAGACCGGGATGCGGTAGTGCTCAATATCCTCCATCACCAGCTTCTTGGACTCGGCAAGCTCAGCTGGGGTGAGCGTATCAGCGCGGCCGATAACGGGAATAACGTTGACTCGGGGCGCAAGGCGCTTCATTAGCTCGATGTCCAACTCGCGGAGACTGGTAGCACATGTTAGTCGCGGTTGATGTGTAATGGAAGGATTGAAACCTACCCATGGCCGGTCGGGGTGATGAAGTAGAGCATGGCGTGGACACGGTTGTCCCTGAAGCGGGGGTTACGCTTGATGCGCGACTCCTCCGCAAGAATATCATCGTACTGCCTTTCGAGGTAGCCAACAATCTCGGAGAAGCTGGCCTCGTTATCGATCTGGTCACCGAAGCCGGGTGTGTCGACAATGGTAAGGGCGATACGCGTCCCTTCCTCGTCCAACTCAAGCTCTGTAGTATAGACAGTTAGACAACCGCCAATCGCACCGTGGAATCCTCGACTGGAGTGCGAAGCGTACCAACTGTGACGGGCTTGATCTTGACGCCCTCCTCGACGTGGGCGGTCGTGGGATCATCGCAGTCCTTGTGGGCGAGAACCTCTTTGCCGCAGAGCGTGTTGACGAAGGTGGTACGGCCTGGGGAGATACGCGATGGTCAATCCTTGATCAAAGCACGACGGGATAGACTCGTTGGGGGTTGGAAGGACTCACCAGTTCCTGATGCGCCACAGACCATCAGGCAGAACTGGATACCCTTCTTGACATTCTTCTTGCGGCGGATCATCTTCTGCCGGGATGAGATGGTGTTAGTGAACATGACGTGCAACCGGATAGCTTATTTGGGTAGCAATTGGCAGTGCTGTAGGTCGAAGACACGAAGATGGAGTGCCAGGACGGTGAGAGGACGACGAGAACGAGACAAGCAAACAAACAAAACATACGGCAGGCAGAGACATGGTGACAGCTGGCGGTTGGCGCCTTTAATTTCTCGACGACGGGTCCGTAACAACAAGCAAAAGGGCAATAAGGGGAGTGTCTACCGATTGACTGGGGAAGAATAGTGGTTGTATGGTTAATGGGATTGGCTATCCAGTCACCAAAAATGCGGCGACTGAGAGATAGACTGGAGATGGAGTCGGGTAGAGGTAAGATAGTGCTGGCCGCGTGAGAGCGAGGGTATCGAAGTCGTGGAGAGGTCGTGGAGTGGGCGTTCAGATTGGAAAAGGAGAAGATGGGAAGTGCAATTTCACAAAATGTTGCGGTGTTACGGCAATGGACTGGACTGCTTGCCCAGAGTGGACGTGGGCGTGGACGCTGCCAGTGACAGGACGGGACGGGATGATGGGGACCAGCCAAGGACCAGAGCAGTGGCCAACGACGGGGGCAGGCGTGGCAGGGACGGGAGCGACAGAGGGCAGCGCTGGCTCGGGTTCTCACTGGACACTGGAGTGAAGAGGGCTGCAGCTACAGTCAGGTAGGTAGCGACCCCCAGCTACGGGACCTGTGCTTGCTTGCCCAGAGCACGGAGCCCACGCATCCACTCATCATGGGCTAGAGGTAGAATAAACACACAGTGGAACGGGAAACCTCATGTCGGGTCGCAGGGCAGAAGTGGAAGCTCGAGGAAGAACCTCCAGATACGAGGGCGTCCGGATAGAGAACTGAAGAGAACATGAAAACTTCCGGCTCAAGAGGCTCAAGTCCACTCCAGTCTTCTATCTAGTAGACCACCATCCACAAACACTGAATCACACATTCAATCTACAGCTCATTCGACTCGTCGCGGACATCTCTGCAGAGGTGCCACGACCTGAAGCTGCAATCAGATGGGAATTGGCAAGACCTCTCCCACGCACTCCCCAATCCGCAATAAACAACAGCTCCATGGCAATCAGGGGGTCATTTGCTAAGCTCCTGACGCTTGACTGTTTCTGGAAAGGCGTGTAACCCAAACCCCAGGCTGTCTTGTCAGACCCCTCCCAGTGATTCGAGCTTCTGAGAGTGGGCAGCTGGGGTACAGCTACGAGCAAGTGCATGGCCAGCTGTCAGCCATCTGCTGTACTTTCGCTACAGCCTGTTGCCGGTGCTTCTTCATCAAGTTGATGTCGTGTTGGATGTTCCTCGGTCCCGTCGATCCATCACCGGGGCATGCTCCATTTCATCGCCAGAAGCTCCAGGCGCCGTCCCCAACATCCGGGGTGTACTTGTCATCGGCGCGGGGCCAGGCGGGAACTTCCTCTTGCGATCCATCCCTCACTTGCAACCAGACTCCAGAGCATCCTCAACGTCCTGCCGTCCTGCGCAATCTCTTAAACCAAGCCGCCATGTGAGGCTCTCATTGTCGGCCCGCCCCTGCTGAATCCCGTCCTTCTTGTTTCTTATCTCATTGTGTCTCAAAGAGTTTCCAGAGCAGGTCTCCTCAGGCCTAAACAAAGTCATAGGTACACAACTCCCGCTCGATCACGAACGAACGAACGAACGTTGTGTGAAGAAACCATACGGCTCTGATATATCTGGATTACTCCATACCCTTTTATCTCCTGGAACTTCGACATAGGTACTGAATGCTTCCGTCTGCAGTGTGCAGAGCGTCGAATGGACGTGGATGTTGAGGCGCCTGCTTTGAGAGCTTTGATCAGCCGGTTGTGACTGCTGCGTGCACGCAGGTACTACATTATATAATCCACATTATACATATCGACGGACTAACGACATCACTACTACTCCCTGATATACGACACCTGCCCTATCCCGTCCATCTACAACCTCTCTCTATCAAGCTCCTACGTATATTAGTATTTCCCAGCGATTTCTCAGCAAAGCTTATCCCTTCATCTCACTGCAGAGCTACCACTCTGTATCATTTCGATCCCTCTCTTATCAGATTGATCATCGAACCATTCATGGCCGCGTTGGATCTGACCACCTCCGCAGCCCGAACCTCCACCTCCACTCTCTACTTCCGAAAAGGACGTCCAGGCTGAGCGAGCATAGAACATCCAGTGCGCCAACTATTCTCGGTCAGCAGGTAGAGACTTAGCTGCAGCTGCAGTCACCTCTTGAGATTGTGCTAATACTACCATATACCTATCCCCGTCAAGTCCTGCCAAGCAGGAAGTTCCTCTGCACAAAGAGGTTCCAAGGCGGTGGGATACTTGAGTTCGGCTCACAGTCCGAACAACAACCCTCCCCCTTATCAACACCTCCCTTCTTCGCTCTACTTGTTGGCTTGCGCCAGCTCGTAGAGGTAGCGATGGACACTAGAAGGATCCTCGAACACCCGGTACTCGCACCCGTGCTGTCGGTTACCTTCAACCATGATAACAGCTGCTTCGCCGTCGGGTTAGACCATGGTTTCCGCAGTAAGTCTCGAAGAAAGCCTTGTTGTGTGCTGGTTTGATATCATCAACATGGGACAAACGCTGATGGCATATGTTCTTCTAGTTTATGAGTCGGGATCATGCGTTCTACGAACCTCTCGCGGTGAGTTCTGACAAAACCACGCACTGTCACATCGACAATACAATAATTTACTAATAGATATGTCCTCCCACAGACTTCGGTGCTGGTATCGGGATGGTCCAGATGCTTGGTCGCACAAACATTCTGGGACTAGTTGGCGGAGGACGACAGACAAAGTTCAGCCGGAACAAGGCAAGTCATGGCAACTTTCATCCTTCTCCCAGCTTTACGAAGTCGTTATTGATTTACTAAAACTGCTGCGTTACAGCTTGTTTTATGGGACGACAAGAGCAAAAAACAAGCAGGTGTCATCAGCGCCTCGACATCAGTTCGAGGGGCCAAGATGTCCAACAAGCGACTCGTCCTGGTTTTGATGGACCGAGTGCAAGTCTACCAAACGGCCAAACCCCACCCGCTGCTTTCCACATACGAAACGACCGACAACCCTCTAGGTCTGTGCTGTCTCTCCTCGGAACGCATTGCCTTCCCGGGCAGGGCGACCGGCCACGTCCAGCTCGTGGAGATTGAAACTGGCAATGTCAGCATCATAACCGCGCACACGTCGGCGCTGCGGGCGATGGCTTTGAGCCAGGATGGGGAGCTACTGGCTACGGCGAGCGAGATGGTAAGGTCCCATAAACTAGACATTGGAACATACAAACATCGAATACAGGACGGCCTGCTAATACCAGCGTGACAGGGAACCATCATCCGAGTCTACGCAACATCCAACTGCGCTCGACTGCACGAGTTGAGGCGAGGCATCGACAAAGCCATCATCTTCTCTATCGGCTTCAGTCCCTCGGGCAAGTATCTAGCCTGCACATCCGACAAATCCACACTCCACGTCTTCGACGTGACTCGTCCCGGCGGCGGCGGCACGAGACCGACTACCAGCAATGGCGGCGAACCTTCAGCCACGGGCAACAATCGACCATCGAGCCCTTACTCCGTCGCATCGAGCAGTGGCGGCGGTGGCGTCATGGTCAATGGCACCATTAGCGGTTCAGACATGACCGCTGACGACGGCCAAGGCCGCTGGGGCTTCCTCTCCAAAATCCCCCTCATGCCGCGTATCTTCTCAGACACGTACTCCTTTGCCTCCGCCAAGTTCGAGATGGCCGATGAGCCCGTGTCCAACGGCAGCCGCGAGCCGGTGGGCATCATCGGGGGCCCGCTCAAGGGCAACCTGGGCTGGATCAGCGAGACCGAGATGGTGGTGATTGGGGCCGGAAGAGATCCCAAGTGGGAGAAGTTTGCGATTCAGGAGGGTGGGCAGCAGGATGGGTACCAGGGTGGAGGACGTCGGCTGGTCAGGGTTGGGTGGAAGAGGTATGGTGGGGAGACGCCTTAGGTGGACGAACGGTTGGGGGATTGGATGGTTGTAAATGGTCCTGGGAACGGATCGCGAGGAGGGGGTTGAGGGGGTGATGATGCGGACTGGATGATTTCAGTTTCTGTCTTGCACTGTCTGGGAACTAATCGAGGAATAGCTGGGGGTATGCGTACATTCACGGCCACGCAGTGTCTGGGTCTAATACATCGTTTTGTCTAGTTTGTTTTGGAGGGTGTCTGGAAGGTAACAGCGTTTTCCAGGTGGTATTACTTCACAACAAGACGTCAGGTTGTATATCGTCACGAGCATATTGAGGCGTTCTATTAGGGAAGCGAGTACACATAGTCAAAATACGCAATATCATCCATGTATGCATGCTACTACGCTAGCAAGCCACAACTTCAGCGAAAATCGCTGATGACACCCTAGAGGCTACGTTCTCAACAATACCAGCTTGACCTAGACACGGCATTACAGAGCAGTGTTGTACTCACCGAGTCATCCCAGTTGCAAGCGTCCGACGTGGCATAATCGTGAAGAATGCTTTCAACGACCAAGCGTAATTATATTTCAACCGCTCCACCTAAGTGAGCAAAAGTCGAAAGTCTCGCCGTCTACCCTCTAGACGTCGGCCGTGGGCTCCTGCTTCTGCTCCTGTGTCTGCTCCTGGGACCCCGATCCTCCAGGTCCCGATCGCGGTGACGACGGCGCTCACGATCTTCGGTAGGATCGCGTTCGTGATCATGTCTTTTGCTGCTCTGCCTGTCTCCGTCTCTGTCCCTCTCTCTCTCCCTGTCCCTGTTTCGGTCTCTATCCCTAGAGGAACCTCGCCGCGACCGCCTGTCGTCGCGTTTATTTCCGTCCTTCTCTTCGACATCCTCCACGTTGTCGCGTCTTCTTCTCTTTTCGTTGGCAGGGGAGGTCTCTTCTCTTTCGGACCTTGGCCTCTTTCTGTCGGCATCACGGTCCCGATCGTCTTTGCTCTTGTCCCTGCCCTTGTCTTTGCGATCACGAGAACGAGAACGAGGACGGTCATCACGACTCCGGTTGCGCTCGCGGTCGCGGTCGTGTTCGCGGCCTCTGATGTCGCTGTCGACGTCTTCAACTCTCCTCGGTGACCGGTGTGATCGATGGTGGTGGCGACTATCCCTCTCCCTCTCTCTGTCCTTGTCTCTGTCGTGCCTGTGTCTCCGACTATGACTAGACCTATGCCTCTCCTTTTCCTCCCTCTTCTTCTCCCTGCTCAGCGCCTCCTCCACCTCTTTCTTCTTTTCCTCAATCAAAAACTCCTTCATAGGATCATCATCATCATGACCCTCCATCAGCAACTGCAGCTCCTTCTCCTCTTTTAGCATCGGCCTCCTCGGCTTCTTATCCTCCTCTTCATCACCTTCTTCATCACCCGCGGTATCCTCATCACTCCCCACCCCCCTCTCCCTCCTCTCCTTCCTCACCATATCCTCCCACCCAATCCTCCCTTCCTCCGGGTCCTCATCATCCCTTATCTTATACCTCGCATGATCGACTCTAACCAGTCTCCCCCCAATCTCTGCGCCCCCCAAATTATCGACGGCCAAATCGGTGCTTCGCTGGTCCTCGTATTTCAACCAGCCGAAACCCTTGGACTTGCCGGTTTCCTTGTCGCGTACTAGTTTTAGGAAGACCGGCTCGCCGAATTGGCTGAAGATGGTGATCACGTCGCCTTCTGACAAGTCATAGGGCAAACCGCCAAAGTAGACGAAGGCGGTGTCGCGGTAGTCGACGTGCCAGGAGGCTTCGGGCGGGATGCCGGCTTCGATTTCGCGCTTGTTGAGGGCTTGGATGGCGCGGATTTGGTTCATTTTTTATTCCTTTTCGCCGGTTTCCTCCACTGTTCTTTCGTTTTCCCTTGTTTGCGCTCAAGAAATCGTTCTTTTCGCCGATGATGGGTAATAATCGTGCAGTTATCTGACCATGCGATTCTGCCGTTCGAGACTTCAAATGCGCCCGTGTGCGCTGCGGGTGACGCGCCGAATTCGAGGGATCGCGATTCTTGTTGTTGTTGACGGTTGGTGATGGTTGCGATGACGACGTTGTGGCCTTGTCCGAGATGCCAAGAGCTGTAAAGAAATCTGGACCATGCAAATCTACGGCGCTCGAGACTCACCGCGCTCAGAACGGTGCGTGATGTAGCGTTTGACAAGGGTTAGGGTTGCTTGTGCCAAGCGCGTGCAGCGCGGTACGGAAAAGGGGTTCTACATTGCAAACTGGTGAGGGGCAACTTCAGGAGAACTTTCAACGACGTTGTGCTTGAGGCGCGTGTGGTACTACATAGACTCATTGTTTGGATACCACTGGTATGATCTGGAGAGTTTGATCTTGATTGCAATTGCACCATCCACTGGCCATTGAGTTGTCTCCTTACTGGTGTCTGTGAAATACATGACCACTGACGGACACCCTAGACATTCAGGGGATTTCAGACGAACGGTAGCCCGAAAAGTCTAAATTAACCTCCAGCCCCCATTCGAGACACGGATTGAGCAAATCATCATGCCAGCTCTTTGCTGCCTCGTTCCTGGTGAGGGTTGGCTAACAGGATACAGCGAGTAAAAAGATAGGGGTTGGAGATTTGGTATTGGGCTGATCCTTGACCGCTTTGTCCAACTTTCACACTAGGAAATTGACAACTCAACAGAATCGCCTGGTGCGAATTGCGAAGTCGCCATCTGGATCCAGGATGATCATTGACAACAGGTTTCAAGATACTGTCCGCAGCAGAGATCATCTGATGGAAAACGCAACTCCTCTACCTTGTCCTACTTGTCAATGGCATCAATGCTTCATGTTTTCTTTTCAATGGATCACCGGTAAACAAACATTTTTCCATGAAGAGAGGTAGTGTACACTATGTACACATTCAGCACGGCAGCAAAGTCCATGGTCCCGTCGTATCATGGAGCTGTCTGGTGGCACATGTGGGATGGGATGGGGAGGAAAGGTGCATTCAGCAGCCGCCAGCAAGCACTGCAGTCTGCAGCAGCCAAGCATTGAAGTGAGGAGGAAAAGGAGGGGCGGGAAGCATCCATGCAGCCAGCCTCAAAGGCTGTGATTGTTTGCCAGAGAGGAAAAGGAAGAAGTTTCCCATTGAAGACATTTTGAAGACATTCTGCTGTTTTCATGACTTTCAAACAGCATCCTACTGTGTATCACGAGCCTGGATTTTAGGTAACCTGGCAAAAAAGGGTCCATGCTTCCCCGCCATTGGGTTCTGCGAGCTTGGCTCCCTCGGCTCCTTGGCTCTGGTGTTGCTGTCTGTGCATCAATGCCGCCAAATAAGATGGAGCTTTGATGGAGCTCGGTCCAATCAGTTCAAACATGTTCGTCCCAAAAGTTGCCAAGACAGCTTCCCCTTTTAAAAAAACATTGGGAAGTTCACCCCAGACAAGCGACAAGGACGTGACAGACCCTCGCCTTCCACCGCTTCCCCCCTCCCCTCCCCCCACCGCCTTGGGCCTTGTTCTGGTGGATCGCCTTGTCTCCTCCCACTTGGCCTGGGTTGACATCTGGCCAAAATCCAAAAAGTTCAAACACATCCGCCCAAGCATACGCCAGTCATCGTGCGTTGAAAGGTGGTGTCTCCGCGGTGTCCATTGCCGCTTTTAGAGTTGTACCGTTGCCAAAAGAGACTACGAACGCCTAGGGCCCCCCTCCCTCTTCGGTGACAGACAAGGCGACCCTGTTCCCGTCCCTCGTTTCGTGCCCGCAGTCTTTTTTCCTCCTTTTCCCTCTTTAAGATCGCCAAACATTGGGCGGTTGTATTGTTAAGGTTGACCCTCCTTGATCCACAACACGCCGAGCCCAGCCCTCCTCCTCGGGGCTCGTCCTGCTCTCGTCTAGCTGTCCAGACTTTCTTCCTGCCCATCCAACTCCTCGCGCCATCCCAACTTTCTTCCTCCTATTTACATTCGCTATACTACCAGACACGCTGGCGGCGACAAGAGTGTCTCTTTGTGGTTGCTTGTATCGCATTCGCTATCCCATTGTTCAACACGGCGCATAGTTCTTCGATAGAACAGGGAATCCCCTCCTCTGCCCGCGTCTCTGGATCCGGTTCCGCCCTCTGGTCGCCCACCTTGCGGACTCGATTACTCGACTCAGCGCTTCCCCGGCCTGTGCTGTATCCGTCACCAAGAATCCCGTCGAATCTCCATCGTTGAGCTTCTGAAAGCTGCGCCCAGCTCCACCGCCGCCTCCGCTTTCAGGCTTCATCAGTCCACTGCTCTTCAGTTGTTTAACCGGCAGCGAACCAATTGGCGCGCCGTCGCCAGCTCCAAGCTTGAATCATGGGCGATTCCCATACCCAGAGCCCCAGCAATGGCCCCGACCAGCGAGTGAGGCGGAATACCGCGACATCTGCCGTTCCCTCCTCCGGAGTCACCAGCAGCAGCAGCGCAGCTCTCCCACCTCAGCGGAGGACTGTCAAACGCGAGAAGTCTGGCAACCCCAAGAATATGAATGGTCCCCTCTACATGCAGCGCAACGAAAACATCGTTCTTGTTCGTCGCGTCAAGAGGAAGGGCGAGGGCCCTCTGAAGCAGCTGACGCGCTGGTTTGTTGAGAACCAGATCGGTAAGTGAACATTTCCCTTTAGAAACATAAGACACTGTCTAGCCAGCAAGCAAAACACTAACTTCTCTCTGTTTTATCCAGGCTTCGCTTTCAACCTCCTCGCTCTTCTCTTCCTCGCCCATGGATGTATGCCTCGCGCCCGCTCCCACACCGGAAAGTACTTCACGCTCTCGTACTACAACCCAACGACCGGACAATATGGCCTCGGCAAGGATGACAGCTTCCTCATCTTCTTCTGCATTATCCTGTTTACCGGCCTCCGCGCCGCCACATTGGAATACTTGTTCGCGCCGTACGCAAAGTCCAAGGGTATTTCCAAGAGGAAGGACATCACCAGGTTTAGCGAACAGGCTTGGCTCCTGATTTACTACAGCGTCTTTTGGACTCTCGGTACCGTATGTTTTTTTCCCTTCTTACCATGCCATGGCGTCGCTTGCTCGGCCGCCCCGTTGCCGTCTGCCGTCGTTTCTTTCCGGCGCGAGCAGCGGGTGAACACACAAGTTTTGGGGACTGACAAGCCATGTTTTTCTCATATAGTATATCTACTGGCACTCACCGCACTTCTTCAACCTCCGAGAGCTCTGGACGAATTGGCCCAACCGCGAGCTCTCGGGGATTATGAAGGGATACATGCTTGCCCAGCTTGCCTTTTGGCTGCAGCAGATTTTGGTCATCAACATTGAGGAGCGCAGAAAGGACCACTGGCAGATGTTTACGCATCACATCGTTACCATCTGCCTCATCTACGGCTCTTACAGATACGGCCACACTCGCGTGGGCAACCTTATCCTGGTTCTGATGGACGTTGTGGACTTGTTCCTTCCGGTGGGTTTTCCTCTTCACCGCCAACATGCACATCACAATACTAACACCACACCGCACTTCCAGCTCGCCAAGTGCCTCAAATACCTCGGCCACTCCACCGCCTGCGACTTCATGTTCGTCGTCTTCATGATCTCCTGGTTCGTCGCCCGCCACGTTTTGTTCCTAACGGTCTGCTACTCCGTCTGGGCGCACTCGTCCTCCATCATTCCGTCCGGCTGCTACTCCGGTGTTCCCGGCAACTTTACTGGTCCCTTCCAGCGGCCCGCCGACAAGGGGGCTCTCTACCTGCTCGAGCCGCTCTGGAACCCCAACGGACTGGTGTGCTATGACGACACGGTCAAGTGGACCTTCCTCTCGATGCTGCTCTTTTTGCAGGCGTTGACTATTATGTGGTTCTCGCTCATCATCCGCGTTGCGGCGCGCGTGCTCAAGGGCGAGGGAGCCGACGACACGCGCAGTGATGATGAGGGCTGTGAAGATGTTGATGCTGAGGATGATGAGGAGGAGTCTGAGTTTGTCTACGAGGAGGCTCACGCGCTGGCGGAGGAGGTTGGCGTTGATGAGCTCGACCTCAAGAACTGGGCGGAGAGAAGACGCGGCGGCGCAGGGGTGACGGCCACGGGCGTGAGTCTGCCCGGTCATAGTGATCGGAAGGAACTGCTCGGACGGATTGGGTGTGAGAAGCAGGTTGAGTGAAGAGGCTCCGCATAACAAGATAGGATGTGGTAGATGTCGATGTCATCGTTGTCGTCGTGTCATCCTCGTCGTCGAACGTTCCTTGATGAACGTCCGGGTAGTGGAGTGGCCGACTTCTCTCTTGGTTGCTACGCATCGGATAGGGGAGAGGCAGACACTCATTGGAAGCACGAGAAGAAAGAAAGGGTTCCCTTTATCCTTCGCTATTACATATACCTGAAAAGAACCTAAGCGCCTACCTAGAAAAGCTTCTCTTTTCGGACCATAGAACGGGCACAGTTGGGCAGTTGGGATGAGAAGAGGAATGAAATGAAATGGTTACTCTATGGTATGACTGATGGTTTGGGCCTAGGGGACTATGAGATGAGGAAAAGGAAAAGAAAAAAATGGGTTGAGGGTAACTTCGTTACCTAGAATATACAGCAGAGGGGCAGGCTGCGGGCGGGCGTTCAGAGCCGAAGTGAAACTTGTTTATAAAGAATCATACCTTACGAATCATTCTCAGGGCTACTTGGGCAATCAATATGTTATGTGAACTTGGTCTGTATTGGTGTCTATGTCTACTGGATGAGGACCTTTTGGTCCTGGCTCCGAGAAACCCATGATGCCTTCAGCGACGCCGTGGTCAGGTTGCCCCGAGACCAACACGCAAGCGCACCATGCACGACAATATCTACCAAACCAAGCAATCCTCCACAAAAATACCTTCGGGCTTGAGTAAACCTCTGACAATGACGAAGGTAAAACTCCAAGCCAAACAGACGAGCGGAAGATATCCGACGTCCAAAAGAATCAAAGAATCGAAGCTTTCTTACGTACAACATGGAAAGATCAATGTTCAAGAAGTGAACCAGGGTAAAGAAGAATGTTGCAGCCAGCTGACGCAGCGAGCCAATGACATTCAACACCCAAAGAAAGGAAATAATGCAGATACCACCATGATACCGGTCCCTTTGTTTCCACATGTCTCCCGTGATAGCCTTTTGGTGGTCTTTGTTTTGTCTTTGAAACCGAAATGTCATGTCGTCGTAAGAATCCAGATATATGGCGTTTCTAAGTTGCCAACGGAGGCAAAAGATGTTGCCATGACTGGATGGTGCATGCTGGTTTGCGCAACTGCCGATGTAGATATAGACCTCCTAGTAGAGGAAAACCGATCATGATTTGCGCGCTCCAGGCGTATGGGAAGTAAATCGAAACAAAGATGTCGCTAATGGGGATCTGTGTACATGTGCACACCCTACTACAAGAGGAGCTGTGGCGGGGGCCACGGTGTAGCCAAAGCGAAGGAGCCCATAGTATCACCCCCGCCTACGAAGATGCGAGCCTTCGGGGTGTGTTTAAGCAACAACGCGAGCCTGGCTGAGAGGAGGCGCAACGTTCTTGCCGTAGCCACCGCCCATGTTGCCTGGGAAGAGTGTTAGTGACTGTAAGTTGCTCTTGGATAAATAAAACTTACCGGCAGGATAATAGTTGCAGACAGTGTACCAGACGTCCATCTGCGGGCTCATGGTACCCTGGGGGCAGAACTGGGTAAAGCAGCCAAGCTCCTTAGACTCCTTCCAAACGAGCTGAGAGAAATGGCCCCAGCCCTCGAAGTTAGACATGTCCGGGTTCTCCTTGCCATAGTCGGAGGCAGGCCAAAGGGGAAGCTCCCCATTATACCACATGTTAGTTGTGGCCTGAGCACCGGCTTTGACAGCGCCGACATCTTGGACGGTCTGCTTGTTGGTAGAGCCCCACATGGCAATGTTTTGACCGTAACCACCACCGCCGGGAGTCCTTGTGGTTTGTCAGTACGATGAAAATCAAAAATATAGTCAGAGAATATCTTACAGGTCGTGTTGGAACTTGCATGGGGCCGCAGCTTCCTGAGCATACTGGGCATAGGACTCTCCCCAAGTCATAGCACCAGCAGAGTGGTTGCTGCGGTGGATGTTGTGGTGATAGAGAAGGGTGCTGGCGTAGTCGCTACCGCTAGGGGCCGCGGGAGAGTCGACCTTGGTAGTAGCAGATTCCTGCTTGGTGCTAGTGGCAGCAGGAGGTGCAGCAACGACGGCAGGCGCAGTAGTCGGCGCGGGCTGCTGAGTGCTGGAGCTAACTGGAACAATGATGACGGTAGACGAGGTAGTCTCCGGAGCAGGGGGCGGGGCAGCGACGACAATGCTGCTGGAAGAAGGGGTCGGCACAGGAGCGGGAGCCTGGCTAGTCGGCTGGACCGTGGTCGTGGAAGCTTCCTGAGAATGCGCAGAATACACCGGGCGGCCGGGGCCGTGTTGATGAAAGGCGTTCGCGGTAGCAAAAGGCACGTCTCCCGCAGTGACGGTAACGGTAACCCACTCCTCAACAACCTTGGTGGTGATGTGGAGGCGTCTGTCCTGGAGAACGGGGCTGGCCGAGGCCATGAGAGCGCCAGAAGCGGCGAGAATCAGAGAGCTCTTCATTTTTGCAGATTGGAAATCGCTTGGAGAGAAGATTGTGAGTCTGTGGTGATGTGAAGTTAGATGAGTGTAAGAGAATGCTGGGACAAACTTAACGACCCAGACCAAAAGAAGAAATAAGGATCGTGGTGAAGTGAAGGTTAAGGATCGACAGTTGCGATGTTCGCAAAGTTGTTGAAGAGGATGAAGATTGGAAAATCCAACGAAAAGTGCAATCATCCTCATGCAGGCGAGGAAACAATTTTCGTTTTCCCATGTCCCCGCAAGACCCTTTACTCGGGTACGGGTCGTCACGCGGGACCGCCTTTGTTTGCGAGAACAAAGTAGTTGTGCGCCATGGGATGAACGAGGGGTGAACCACCAAACAAAGAACAAGGTGGGTATGATAGGGCTGAACAGTCACGTACCTTCAGTTGTAGTCGATGTTGTTGACGAGGTTATTTTTTCTCAAACGGGCGGACCCTTGAGTTGATGGATGGAATATCCGGGGGGTTATGTAGTCAGATCCAGCTGGTGGCAGCGCTGCTGTTACCGATAATCGATATCCTTCAAGGACGTCGATTGTGATCGTGTGCTCAAGTGAGCTGTGGGTGAGACAAGAACTGGGTCGGTTGTCGGAAATCGAACAGCCGGCTGGTTTCTCTTTCTCCGAGAAGGCGACTCGGAAGAAAGACTGTCAGGTCGAGGGAGTGACAATGTCGAGAGACAGTGAGGGTTGCTTGGCAGTCTGTCTCGATCGGGGTCCACGAAAGGTCACCACAAGCACGAGGTCGAGGTCGGATCAAGGTGAGATGGAGGTTTCAGAGGACAACGCCGTCGTCCAAAAAATCCGGAAATGAGTGTGGAGGGGGAAAAGGAATGTAAGGCGGGCAAATACCAGGCCGGTGGGTTCAAAGGAGTGAACGAAAGTTGGTTGACGAGCGTCGAGCAAGCTGGAGCCTGATGAAGTTCTCGTGAGAGAGAAAAGAAGAGAAGGCGGGGTGGCGAAGAGAAGTTTTAAGGCGCGCAGGAAGAAGAAAAGAGACGGGTTGCGGAAGTGGTGGATCGACTGTTACCACGTCAACCCCCGGCAAGGCGACGGAGCTAACGAACGGGACCCTGTGTTAAGATGGAAGGAGCGCCGTCGTGTTAGGGTAAAGCGAGGGCTTGGCAGTGACCGCGGTGACAAATCCCAGCAAGTTGGTCCTGGCCGTTTGACTACTCGACCGAGTCGACCCCCTTGATCAAACCGCCGCTGGTTTTTCGGATTTCAGGCACGGGTTCGAGGGGGGGTACAAGGTACCTTGCGGGGCGTTAATTTGGTCGCAAAATGGGACAGACGTCACCACTGATCAGTCTGACAGTGTAGACAAGTGACGGCAATGATATGATGATCCACCGAGTGTGATCCTCTTCATCAACAATATGGGAAATGCAATGTCGGGCATCACACAAGGCACGTAGTCGCGAGAACCGTCATGTCATCGGCACACACAAGCCGTTGAGAGAAGCCAGGAAGCCCGTCAAAGTGGCAACTGGCGCCTGGGGCAAAGAAGACTTCATATACTACAATGCTCGTCTGCTCATCTGGCACTGATTGTGAGAGATTGTCCGTCATTTGTCATGGCCGCATACGTGTAACTTTCTGTAAAAGGTTGCGTTGGATGACCATTTTCGCCCGGCAGGAGTGCGGGAATCACACACACGATGAAGGTTCTAGGCCGTCGTCAGCGAGGGAACGGATGGAAGTGGTCGACAGCAACCTACCTGACAAAGGAAGGTATTCTGATCCCAGGGTAAATCCCCCAGACATGGACTTTTCAGATGCAACAGAAGATGCTCACCCGGGGGCGGTAATTGGTTCGTCTTCCCCGAAGGTGCTAAACGCTCACAGTTCGTCCCATGTGTCTGGGCGAGGCGGATGACGCTCCGTCTTTGGCCTGTCCCGTTCGCTTGTGCGCTTTTTCATGAGACGACCTGACCCAGACACTCCAGACTCTCTCCGACGCGGCCTACTGGGCGGACTCGTTCTCGACTCGATCTTCAGCGCATCGCAGGACACCACCTCAGTACGTAACAGCGGCGCGGGGTTGGCCCTTGCTGGCCCGAGGTGGTTCATGCCTTTTGCTGCTCCACGAGCCGCCCCTGGGCAGTTCCCTTGTGGTTGTTCCTGATCGTCGTCGTCATCCAATCCAGCCAATCTGGTACCTGCAGGAAGAAGTGGGGCTCTCTGCGGAAGTGGACAGGAGCACGCTTAGAAATGACAGGGGTTTGCAAACACCCGCACATCGGTGCCCCAATCCACGCTGAAACGGCGCTAATTTCGATCCATCCCCACCACTCTTGAACGACTTTTGTTCTTGATATCTTTCCGCTTGTTGCTGCGGTGATGGGCTTGTTTTCATAAGGTGCCCAGATATCCGTGAAACCCACCTTTCAATATCCCAAGGCCCCACTATGGCATATGCGCCGGTCTTGGTGAGTGGTAAAGATTGCGATTGATCTGCAGCGGAAAATACCAGGCATCAAAAGCCGTGTACGTGCGTACCAAGATTCAATATACAACCTTGAATCAAAAGGCGGAAGAACCCGTGGGAATAGACGCCTGAAAGGAAAGTGGGGCTAAGGTTCTTGAACTCATTGCCTATTGACTTCTCGCGCCTTCCATTTCACGACGACATCAAGTCTGATTGATTTTTTTTTTCGCATCCAGGATATGCGCCGCGCGTCCACATGCTGCAATGCATTGAGGCACGCAGTCAGCTTTCTAAGATGCTCGGAAGCTTCTGTCCTCAAAATAAGCATCATACATATGCGACATTCACGAGGACCACCACAGCCTTTTATGGGACTTGTTCCGACATTATTTCCGGCTATTTTGAACACAGAGCCATGAACCATCTTCCACTTCATGTTGTCTGATCGTCAATATACAGTCACCAGCACATTATTGAGGGATCACTTCCCCGCATTCCGCTTGGGTGTACTTGCCCGTACGGTCCTGGGTTAAAGGCGGCTGCGATGGGTGACCGTGCGCTATTGTTCATCTCGTCTCTTCCGGTTTGTTCATCCAGCCCGCTCTATCAACGCTGGGTAAGTACCTTCCATTATTTTCACTAAAGCACATATTTCACACCTCTAACAACCGCAAATCGATGGTCAACCACGTTCAAAAATCTCCGAGATCAACAGCATCTACCTATCCGTCCCTTTTCCGCATCATATATACAACCACTCATCCCAGACATTGCCAAACTTGCATGATCCTTTATCCTCACGCTCGTTCGATCTCGACGATCCGGAGTCAGATACGTATGGGTCCGTTCTGTGGACCCTTCCCCCGTTCCCCCGTAGTTGGAGGTCGTGTTCGCATTTTTGAACCCCTATCCAATCTTGCCCGAGTTGGAAAGAGGAACACTCGGCTCCAGATGCGCTTCCTTGCCAAGCCCTCTTCTCATTGGTCAACTCGCACAGTGATTTGGACTGCGCAGAATGCACTGGTCCTTCCTTTTCTGAAATACTTCACCAAATCTCTCGATATTGCCTATCGAAAATAGTCTCGGACACCGGTGCGATGCTGGATCCCTAGGAGTCAGCAAACGACCGCTGTATACGTTGAAGCGTGGGAATCTGTGTCTTTTGTAACGTTCTTTGTTCGGACGGCTGTAGCCGTCCTCACTCAATTGCTCCCTTTTCGAAGACGATGATGAAAAGTGGCTTTTATTAACTCCAGTTGACTTTCATTGACTCTGGTTGCTTCATTACTTCATTGCTTCATTGCTTGGTAGCGAAGAAGAAGGCGATGTTAAAAACGGCGATAGGGAGGATAACGATAACCTTATCGATAGGCGATATCGAGAGATTTGGTGAATTATTTTAAAAACGGAAGGACCCAGTATATTCTGGCTCGGACTGTCGTCGACACTGTCCGCGAAATGACCAATCAGAAATTGGCTTGGCAAGACGCCCTAACCAGTTGTAGGGCCGTGCACCGAAGTAGCCAATCAGATCGCAGGAAACTATTGCACGAACCTCTAGCTATAGACGAACCGTCCTTCAACTCCGCTTCGGTGGATGTGGGTCCATGAACCCCCAGACTGTGAAAGTCATCCACCTCTGCATAGTTGAAGCACGCTTCAATAAGGTTATCGTCATCCTCATTACCGCCGAGACGCCGTCTTCATTATCGCCTTCTTTACCATCGGGTAGCTCCGACGATTCAATGCAACGCTATGGAGCAATGAAGTCAATAAAGTAGTGAAGGATAGAGAGAAAAGAAGAGAGAAAAGAATGCAAAAGGGAGCTACTGAGTGAGGACGGCTATGTTTCATCTCTGCCGCCCTTCAACCGGCCCCGCCAATTGGCTGGAGATCCGATGAGCTGACGCCCACTCAACCGGGTTGTATTTCTTGACTCCTTGACAAAGCAAGAAGGTAATTCCCAGGGCAATGGGTATTTGTGCCCATCAACCCCATCCTGTTTTGTACATCGTACGCGTCGTGGAGTTTGATCTTCCCTCAGAGAGTTTTGGAAGTTCCAGAACACACGAGACATGCACAGGCCCTTGACCAAGTGCTTGGGTACCCATGCACAACTTATAAGTTCTCCAAATCCTTCAAGAAAAAGAAAGAAAACACGAAGGGAAAGACTCCAATTCACTCATGCAAGAACGGAGATGAGGGCTTCAAGTGCGAAACCCGAAAATTCAACTCGTATTCAAAATATTTCCGTTGTACTCCACAGCCTTGATACCACCACATGGTCCTTCATGAGCAAAGGCGGGCAGACGGATGCTCGCAGAATCACGAAAACACCCCGCAATGATCTCAGATAAGCCTCCAAGACCAGATCTGAAAACAATAGACTGTGTGGGTTGTTTGATTGGAGCACACAGTCTACGAAAACAAACTGAGATCGAGAATTACAGCTACTGTTCGGACTGCTGGGTTGAGTTGTGGTGCCGGACTAGGCCTCCTGTTCCCCGGACCCTCAACAAGGACCTTCTGAGAACGGGCAATCAATGGATATTGTGAGGCCATGTCTCACAAACTTCAAGTTCTTCTCCAGTCCTCCGTTTCGAGCAAGTGTTGCGTGAGAGTCCACAGCCAACTGGAGAGAACTTTCATCGGCACTCTGCAGGAACTATCACTACTCAGGAGCCATAATACTCCTTGGTTGGCTACTATCATGAATAGCATGACTGCAGTGCCTTGGTATTATTCCGATGACACAGCCTGGGAAATCAAACTTGCCCTCCATCAAGAAACGCATGTGTAAATATGCCAAGCGGCTCTCTGTCTCCTCCCGAAACACAGTGTCTCTGAACTCCTTGACCACAGGCGAAATTTGCGGCTATCAACCTCGCCTGAACCTTTCTGAGCTCATACAAGAAAGCCACTATGACAATGCCGAGGCCGCCGCTTACGCTTTTTGTTTCTTGACTGAAAGGAAGTCAATAGATTGCTTGGAATTGCTGATGCCCTTGGCGGAGGAGAAACGCATCTCGCCCTGGTGGGCGCAACTCCCACGTGCTGATACGGTTGTTAAGCGTCCATCTACCGCAGGGTTGGCAGTTCAATACAATCTAACCCTGGTATGTTTGTTAGTTTGGTACAAAAAACGCCCAGTTCCACCCTTCGAGCCACTGAAAGTGGAAAAGTACTCGGGCTTCGAGCGGATGGGTACCGTAGGGGCTGCCTTCTTATATCTTCCTATCCTGAATGGCTTCGAAGAACCAAACTAACAAACAAACCAGTCTTGTATTGTATAGTTCGGCAGGACCTGCATACCAATACCCTTCTGACGCCCTCATACGGGACAACGCGACGGCTACCTGCCTTGAAAGCCTCTTCTACCCCGCCTGCAAGAGCTTTATTCTGGCGATAATCGAGAAATTTGAGTCGATAAGTATGCAACAAGACCCCTTTGCATGAGCATCTTGTCAAAAACATCCACTCCGAGGACGTATAGTGTGCCCTACCGGTATTGCCATGGTATACACGACAGAAATACCTCATGCACTTGCCTTTCATTGCCGAAATTCCACTTCCTGTCTGTCCGTCTGCAGCCCCTGAATGTCAAGAGATGGCACCTCCGTTGAAACTTCCACATCGGAGGAAGAAACTCTCCGAGCACGTACTTGTCTGCCTACATGTCACACGCAGGCAGACTGTGACCAAACGGCCGCAGACAGCAAAGGGCCGGTAGTATTCAATTTCGTTCTTTCAATATCCAAGCACAAAAGTACATGGACTCAGAAAGGTAATCATCAGCGAGAAGTTTCTATGGAACCTAACGGAAGGTAAAGCGAGGTAGAAAGGGGGAAGGGATCCCTTGTATTCTACCGCGGAACTCTTTCCTTTTTTTACAGGACGCACAAAGACTGAGTGATTGACAGTGACAAGTGACTGGCGACAGGCAGGTCAAGTTGGCTACACCGAAACCCTTCATGAAGATCATACATCGCTCACCTGCTGGATCTACGAAAAAGGAGTGAATGGGAAGGACGTCCAACCAGATCTAGCCACTGATGACGGAATGACTACCTAGGAGTGAGGACCAGAGCCTCAGAGGGGACTACCACGATGCAGTCATAGGTCTTCAACAACCGTTGTTTTGGGCTGAGGGCTGGGTCGTGGTGTCACAGAGTGTCAGATTGTTCAGTCAGTGTCCCACCCACCAACCCATCCCCCGAGACCGCAGCGACTAGCGATGAAGGACACTGACACTGACGCTGCTGATAACCTCAGCTCCGGGCTCTGTTCGAAACAATAGGTACGGAGGTTTGCCTTGTTCTGGTTGCAACAGTCTCCTGGTCTTGTGAAAGACCAGACAAGGTACTTTTTTTTACAAAAGAGAAGCCAGGGGCGCTGGCACACTGGGGGGTATGTGTGAGGCTGAATCAGGACGCCGATGATGCTAAAGAAGTCAGGAAGGACTCGAGAAACCTCGGTAATAATGGGACAACACTTAGTCCTAAATTTACTTCCAGGGGCATCTAAGGATATCCAAATTCCCTCGGTCTCGCTCCCCAGAATGTTTTACCTTCGTCTGCCTGGCTTGAGGACAATGAACACATAAAAATACAGCGACCAGAAGAAAAGCGCAAAAAGAAGGCGCAGAAAAAATAATGAAGGGATGGTCTTACAGCTGGTTTCGAACGCACAGCGTGTACGGAAGTCGGGGGCAGGACGGAAGGGAAGGGGAGAGGGACCGAAACCATGACCGCTGCGCCATCTTACCAGCTTGCCACGGAAGTAATGACGCGGGAAGTAATACATATACCGTGAAGGAGCTATGTAGGTTGCGGGCTATGTAGTGTCCCTCCTTTGGGCGACGGGCCCAGGGCAGTCGAAGAGTTGGGATGGAAGACGGACGGGCGGGAGCGAATCATAGAATATTGGAAGGTGCCAGATATACGTATCGTCACTTGCTGACAATTCCTACAGGGACAGATACATACTTGGTCAGCTGCATTACTATTCCACCGCTTTCTCGTCCATAGTGAACAGCATGGTGAGGATGAGAATTAGAATGACAGTTCACCACCCCTTCTTCAACCGGAAAGTAACAGCCAGGCCATTCTCATCCCGACAAACGCCTTTCCATTTTAGATTCCCATTCCAGTTTCTAGCGTTCCAGGTCTCCTATGTCGCCTAAACCTACCCACATACACCTCCCACCTCCACCCACCAACCTCCACCTGTCCACTCGCCCACGAGATAACACTTGACAGATCTTGATGATGACGACTGAGGGCGCATCGCAAGTCCAAAAATCCAAAGCCAAACGCCGAGGGGCTGAGGGCCCCGAGAGATGATATACGATGCCTTATCTCCGGATACAGCCGCTTGTTGAGACATGTGCTCACTGCCCTGCTCAAATGCGGATGGGGATGTTTTGAACCACATGCACGGCACCCCTTTGTGCTGGGTCTGAACTCCGGACAACCTTCTTAGTTAGTTCAGCCTTTATTCACTCTTTCTTCCCTTTCTCTTAATAGAAGTTGAAATTGTATGTTGGAGAGTTAAGAAAGCGGCTCTGGTTAGAAGGATATTGATTTCCCTGTGAACACTCCTAGTCCCAGATCTGGTAATGATACTCATACAGAGACTCAGGTGTGAGAGGGGAGGAGCATTTTTCAGGCTTGATGAGAAAAGTACCCGTCTCACACGCTTGTTAGTCAAGATACATTCTACATAGGATATTCTTTCACCATCATGAGGTACGCACCATCATCCACAACTGGCATCTCTAGAGGTACCTCTAAAATTGCCAAAAAGCGCTTGGTACACTCGAATCTCACCCATGCCATTGAATCATGTTATTCCTGGCGTTAGTACAAGCGCGTCTACTAAATGCTCTACTTGAGCTCGTCTATCGACAATCCCGAGTCATGAGCAGCAGTTAGGTAGATAGATGGCTCCTAACAGTCGGTGTTAGCGTTGAGTACTACCGACGGTGGTGATATGGATGTCTGTCAATGTCGCATAGAGCTCGACGACATGCTCTCATCTGTCTGCCTCTCAGTGACCACGTAACACTTCACGATGACCATGTCTCTCTCCTCTGGCCTGCCCTGTCCTAGTCACTACCCCGAATTGTCATGACATATATCCCGAACCCCTATGTCACCACTTATCCTCGGTCATTCTGTCACCCTGAGCGGCTCTCAACATCTATGATGCAATAGTCTTCCACAATGTTATTCCCGAGAGAATGTGTTCTCAACTTTCGAATAGGGGTGATTATGGCTGATGTCATAATATTGTTTTGTTCTCAGTCAGACTCAGACCTAGATGAGACCCGGAGAAAAGGGTGTAGCCCTACGGCACCGAGTACAACGAACGACTCAACTACGTAGAACAGTTGAGTAGCAAGCTTCAAGAAATTCTCTAGAAAGTCAGAGTCGGGCAAGCCCGGATAGAGATGGCACAGGCACAGGCACAGCAAGGTGAGACCACCGCCTTGCCCGAGAAGATTTGGAAGAGAATGGGGTATGTAAGCAAGGGCTTACCGTGTGGAATCGTTGCACTGGTGTCGTTGGACTCGTATTAGTATTAGTAGTACTCGTAGAACGAGTCCCTTCTCTTGTGAAATGGAATGTCTGTCAAAACGTAGCGTAGAGGTCATGTGTACGACTAAGCTGTCAGTTCGTTGTCGATCCTGTCGTTTGTGTCAGGATGGGCGAGGGACCTAGTTCTGAAGGCGCAACACCTTTTCTTTGGCCCCAAGTGAATACCGATACCACCAATGACATACATACCCCGAGAGTTTATGACCTTGTTAACGAAGGTGGATAAACGTATGTACAGTGTACTATCGTTCAACTTGTAGCTCCCCCCGACCCGACACATGATATACCAGCCACACAAATGATGCCCACATGCTATCCTCAAAACGCTTGCTTTGCATTGTCTATTCTCCCTCTGATGGTCCCTAGGAGGGTATGTAGAGGTTATGATCATTACCATACCGATCCATTCTTCACCACCACCACACCAACGCCACCCATACCGTTGTCCTGGGCATATTCACCCTTGGCATTTCTCCTTGCAGTTCTGTTCTTCCTGCTAGTCCTGTTGTATTCTGCCAGGTTTTCCTTTCCCTTCCCCTTCCCCTTCACCCCTGCATTCTTCTCTCGCGCTTACGACGATGACGAAGCGGCAGCTGGTGCCTTGTTGTTGTCACCAGTCTGTGTTGGGGGAACGAAAGGCTCGGCGGAACGGGGGATGGGCCAATGCGCATAGATCATCTGCTTTCTGAGGTGCACGGGTGTGACGTTGGGAGGCTGGTCGGGGATTTCCTTCTTAAGACCCTTTATAGTGGGAAGAGACTTGGTAAGTTACCGCACAACATTTTTGGGATGAACATGTGGTGAGTGAGTGAGACGGATGATGATATGTGGTAAGGCAGGGTGAATACAATAGGTAGAGTCCGAAATAATCTTGCTCGAGTCATGCACTAATACCATGCGAATCTGACCGTGCTGGCGATGGATGAAAGGATACCGGACGACACGTACCAAGTTATCAAACACACACTTGTTCAACTTCCATTCGGCAGGACGGCATTGCCAGAGCTGCTGGTTGTTGTCCTCAAGGCATGTCCAGTGCTTACGGAACTCTTCCAGGCATGACTTGTTGATGTCGGCGATACTGCGACAGAGGTTCGACCCCGTATCCATGTTAGCCAACGTGTCTCCACAATGTTCCCCATACTCCTTATCCACGACATGACTCTCTCCCCGGCTCGCGCCCTCTGGTTTATATTCCACCAAATCTTCAATATGTAGGTTTGACTTACACGCTCCGGGCGCATCGGGTAACCCTTCGGCCCTCCTTCAAACACTCAAACTCGCCCTTTCCGGGATTCTCGTTCTTGCACTGCATGAAATCATCGTTATAATCGCGGCACCGGGCTCCGATGAAATAGGCGGCCGACATAAGCGGGGCAGAACTGGCACCGAGCTCCTTGACCTTGGGGATCGAGTCCGGCAAGGGGGTGGTGTCGTAAAGGACCTGCTGGTTAAACCTGTGATATGTGACGATGGTCAGCCTTCCGTTTTCGCAGAATATCTGTAGTGATGCGCAGTCGCCGTCGCCAATTGGGCATCGCGAAACATGCCAATTGCTCTCCTGCAGCTGGGCGCAAGCTGGGGGGTCACATACTGGGGAATCCGAGAAGCCATCTTGTCGGTTCAGGCGAGCCTGTCGTTGATCGCAAAGGCAACAAATCGAGGCTTCGAGGGCAGGTTTTGGACGGGTAGCTTGGTGATGGTGTCGTACCTCTTGCCGGCTACCCTCGAGTGGCCTGGCTGTGAGTGGAGACCGCGGCTGATTGCTCTTGATTGGTTGGTGAGGCTGGCAAGGTCAAATTCTTGGCGTTGTTGCCCGCCGGCCTCACCTTCCACAAGCGACCTCGGTGAGCCGCAACAGACCCAACGCGCTAGTGAAGCGACCAGAGGAGCTTTGACCTCCTCAACGCCTGCACAGTGAGAGCCAGAAGTGGGCGTCGTCTCTGTCTACGTACAACCCCGTAAATTTCTACTTCAAGAATTGCCCAGCAACGACGGCTTTGCGAATCGCGACAACCGTGTCTCCCGACTCAGTATCCGATATAACGACGTTTTCAACTATTCCAACCAAAGCGAACCTGATCGCCTGCCTATAAGCTTCGACTTAGAGCGGGTTTCGTCGACCAAATTATCCAACCTCTGCCGCGAATCCCCACCGTCGCATTTGTTTTCTTTCGCGGGCTTCAGTTGTTTCCATCAGCACGCGCCGTCTTCCTTTACGCGCTTTTTATGCCACCATTTCCGCCAGTATACGGCACTACCGGCACCATGAGTTTATTCGGCACAACCCAGCAGACAGGCCAATCTCTTTTCGGCGCTCAGCAGACGGGAACTTCGTTGTTCGGGCAAACGGTAAGCCATCCCTCTGCCATCTTCCGTCGGATTTTGTTTGGAGCAAGAGCAAGCTGAATGGAACTGAACGCTGACGTGTCGGCTTTGAACAGCAGCAACAGCAACAGCCGCAACAACAACAACAGCCAACTGCCTCCATCCTCGGCCAGTCGCAGGCAACCCAGAACCAGCAGTTGGGCAGCTCTCTATGGCAGCCCGGAAGCCAGACGACCTGTACGTTGCGCCTGTAGCTGTCTTCTACACCATTTCTCGATTTCCTATCGTTGCCGAATCCTTCACTCGTCATCTTTCCCAAACTACGAGCACGAGATGGACAACAACCTTGCAATGTTTGCTAACCTCCGACTGCGTGCAGACCAGAAGCCGATCCCGGAGCAGATCCAAGTCATCACCCAGAAATGGGACCCAACCAACCCCAACTGCGCCTTCAAGACATACCTCTACAACAAGGTCGATGAGCACGCCGCCCCCCTCTACCAGCCCGGACCGAACGACGACCCCAAGGAATGGGAAGAGGCTCTCGCGAAGAAGCCAGGGCCGAACTACATCCCCGTGCTATGCGCGGGCTTCCCCGCCATCGTTGCGCGCCTGCTTCTCCAGCGGCGCGTGATCACCGAGTTCAACAACAAGCTGCACGCCATCAACGCCAGCCTGGACGAGATCCTGTCGCGCCACGACCTCGAACACTCGGTGCGCGCGCTCAAGGCGAGGAGGAGGCACGCGGAGCTGAGCAAGCGGTGCTTGGCGCTGGCGTCGCGGGTGCAGGTGCTGCGCAACAGGGGGTACGCGCTGAGCAGCGACGAGGACGAGCTCAAGCACAAGCTGGTCAAGATCGACAAGAACATCCAGGACCCGGCGCTGAGCGCGCGCATGGAGGAGCTCTGGAGTAGGCTCATCATCTTGAGGGGATACGCGGACAATCTAAAGGATGAGATCAACAAGCCTGGTTTTGCGGAGAGCGATGGACTTGGTGAGGAGGTTGAGGCGAAAGCGAAGAAGGTATGTTTTCTTATGCTAACATGCCCTCGTGTTATTGGCTTGATGCTAACTGGGAGATGCAGATCCTCGAGGATTACGAGAAGCAGTTGCAGCACCTCAAAAAGCAGGTCGAGGAAGCCAGGAAGGAATATGACGACTGGGAGAAGGAACACCAGCCTACCCCGGCGCCTATGTAAAGGCGAGTGTCTGTGGCTGAGAAAAGGTGTCTAAGGGGAGAAACCGATCAGGAAGTCTGTTGGGGCCGCTTGAGAGCTTGCTGAGAAAGCCAAGCTCATGGCTAAGGGATTTTAATGCGGAAAAGCTGGACCGGAGCGGAACGGGATCGACTGTACAAAGCATGTATTGGCGTTCGTGGTTTCATGTGTGGGAACTGGCGGTTGGCAAAGGAGGAAATACATCATACTGGCGAGGGGCTTTTTCGGTCACCGCACCGAGACTCTTTGCGTTGAAACTCGGCTGTTTACGTGAACACCGTGTAGGCACTCGTCATAGACAACATCAAGCCAAGTTTTGCCCAATCTTTCATATCCCCCGCTTGAAGCATACACTTGAAGTGATGGCTTAGATCACAAGTAGACGGTCGCGCTCATATGTCGTCCCCTTCAACGGTAGTCTGCACAGCGTCCTGGAGATATTCCAGTCCAAAGAGAACTTGCTTCACTCCAACAGTCTTGACACATATCGTACATCCTCGGGAGGAAGAAGTCCCGTCCGGTATGGGTATCATTTGATCCATTTCATTTTCTCAGCCATGCAGGACAGGACACACCGCAGGCGGGTGATTCCGTGTAACGTCCTCGTTTCCTCGAAGTGATTTTTGGACTGCGCTCTCCTTGTTCCTGTTTGTTGCAACTAGTAGGTATTTTGTGTCTAATTGTACACTTAGAGGACCTTGCTGACGGCGTCAATGACGAAGGGAGCTGTAGGATAGGTTTTTCTTCTTGTTAGCTCTCTGGCCAGACCGAAGGACAGCGCAGTGAAAGAAGCTGGCGAGGGCCGCGAGGTAGGTAAGGTGGACGAACAGAGGTAGAGAGCAACGGCAGTGAAGACGGCGCGCTGGATGGTGAAGGTGGCCTCGGCCTCGGCGGCCTGGAGCTCCTCGCGGGAGAGGGCAGGGGGCTGGACTGTGAAGTAGTAAATAAATGTCAGTACAAGTGGAATGGAGACGATGCCGGGGTGGTGTGCTTGTTTGTTTGGTTGCTTTTCAAAGACTGCCAAAGACTGTCGAAGTCAAGTGGGATCAATAAAGACGGCACTTACATCCTCCGAACATTTTGATATGAAAGTCGCGTTGACGTTACGTTTGGTAGACTGGTCGCGATATGGGCTGCTGGACGATACGATGGGGCCGATGTGATGGATGGTCGTCTTGAAATTTTGGATCCCCAGCTGTTTGGGGTGCCGGCCGGGCTCGTGCAGTGACGCCATGCCCCAGAACGGCTTTCCGCGCAGTGAGCGCGCTGCGCTGGAACGGGTCCAGCCGCAGGGGTGCTCTTTCCAATCGCCCCTCATTTCGCTCGCTTGTCTTATCAGTTCTTATCAGAAGTCAGCGCGCTTATCGGGAATGGCAAGTCGATGCAGTGCCCACTGCAGCGCTGTGGTCAAAGCTTTGAAGGTCCCGCAACATATAACTCCTGACGTTGGCCGGCCCGAGAATACCCGACTGTCTTCGCTGCCTGTTCGGTTGTCAATCATCAGCCGGCATGTACCCTGTACCTCTTACCCCGTACCCCACAAGGACGACAAGATCTGGGGATCTTTTTGGCTATGAGTAACAGGACTTGGCCGAACACTAGCAGTCGAGGTACTTTCAACCCAGATCGGACGACAGGAATGATAAAAGACAGTGGGTGATGCTGGTAAGTTCAACGTCCCATCTTAGCCAGATGCGTTTTCAATTCGACCGCTCACCGTACTCTTTTTTCCTTCACATCATGTGCCAGCCACTGCAGCGTGTGTCGTTGATATTGGCCTCGACGACCTCCTTCAAAAGTAGAAGGTACTTTGGGATGAATTCCCTGTCTCCAACCGCATTCCAATGTGTCACCCAAACTTGATCGGCCGAGAATTCCTCGATTGCGTTAGTCACTACCACCGGTGTCGGGCCTGACTGGTCCATATTTTTTTTTCTACAATCGCTACAATCGGCTTCGCTTTGCGGCTTTGTTACTGCTATTGCCGGCCATTGGGGCCAACCGTCTCGACTCACCTCGTCATACTAGTGTTGCTAGTAGTCATAGGAACTGCCTCTACGGGACGGGGATGCGCCCGGCCTTTTTTCTTTGGTTTGGGGCATGATCCCTTCCAGTGGACGGTGTTGTGACTGTTCAGTTCTGTTGTTTTGTTTGTGACTGGCTCCTGTCCGAGAGAGAGAGTGTGTGTGTATCAGCTTCGTCCCTTGTCGGGTAGGAGATATCGAGATACCGTATCGATACCCGGGGGCCGGTCCGTCCAGATTCGCCCCGCCTCCCTGACTCCTCCGTCACTACTTTCCTCCTTCTCCTTCTCCTCCTTCTCCCTTTCGTCTCGTCTCTTCTTTCTCCCTCATTGTCATACCTTAGTTCGTCCCATCTTTCCTCCTGTCCCGTATACGGCGGTACCTACCTTCCTCCACCCTATCAATCCGCCAATTCCGCCGGGCAGTCCGGGCCTGCCTCGTCCTCCTCGCCGATCCATTTCCCGTATTCGTCGGCCAGTCCCGTTTAGCTCACCATCATGACTGCTCCGGGTCGTGTCGGCCGCTTGGGCCACATCGTCGGGCCCTCGACAATGGCCTTCCGAGCTGCCATGCCCGCCCGCCTGCCATTGAGGGCGTCCACTGCTATCTCGTGCCCACAACCGCTGGTGGCTGCCTCCGGCCTGCGATGGGCGTCAAGAAAGTCTTCGCAAAGAAGATATGAGCAAAGAGAACCTGAGCAAAGAGGAAAGCTGAAGAGGGTTATCCCCAAAACTGCTTGGGTCCAGTATCCCGAGCTGTTCCCCGTCCGCGAGGACTTTGCGAGTCGCCATATCGGTCCCGACAACTCCAGCATTCAGGAAATGCTTGGGGTTTTGGATCCGCCTGTCGAGTCGTTGGACCAGTTCGTCCAGGAGGTCATTCCCGCAGATATCTTGTCGAAGCGCGAGCTCTTCCCGCAAAACCGCGTCAGGTTCCTCTCGACTAAAAAGTACCCTACCCGTCAGGGCCATCAAGAGTGGGAAATCATGAAGATCGCCGACTCTATGGCCTCAAGTAACAGACACAACATCAAGGCTCAAATCGGTGCCGGCTACTATGGCACTCTCACCCCTGAGGTCATCAAGAGAAACGTGCTCGAGAGCCCCGCTTGGTATACAAGTTACACACCCTACCAGCCCGAGATCAGCCAAGGCAGACTGGAATCCCTTCTCAACTTCCAGACCGTGGTCACCGACCTGACCGGCCTTCCAATTGCGAATGCGAGCTTGCTGGACGAGGGAACCGCTGCTGCCGAGGCCATGACCATGTCGCTCAATGCTCTCCCTGCATCCAGAGCAAAGAGCCCCACCAAGACCTATGTCCTCTCTAACAGGATTCACCCTCAGACGAGAGCCGTCCTCAGGAGCCGCGCCGAGGGTTTCGGTGTCAATATCATTACTCTGGATTTCCACGATCCCCAATGCACCTCCAAGCTCGAGGAATTGGGCGACGACTTGGTTGGTGTCATGGTTCAATATCCAGACACAACTGGCCAGGTGTTGGATCACCAACAGCTCGCTGACCTTGTTCACAAGCAAGGCGCTCTTCTCAGTGTTGCGACCGATCTTCTGGCTCTCACCATGTTGACTCCTCCAGGCGAGTGGGGTGCCGATATCGCCTTTGGCAACTCTCAGCGGTTTGGTGTGCCTCTGGGCTTTGGTGGCCCGCATGCGGCCTTCTTCGCGGTGCAGGAGAAGCACAAGAGGAAGATGCCAGGTCGTTTGATTGGTGTCTCCAAGGATCGTCTCGGTGGTCGCGCATTGAGACTGTCCTTGCAAACCAGAGAACAACACATCCGCAGAGAGAAGGCCACCAGCAACGTTTGCACTGCTCAAGCCCTTTTGGCCAACATCAGCTCATTCTATGCCGTTTACCACGGTCCCGAGGGCCTGCGGGCAATCGCGGAAAGGTGCAACCTGGGTGCCAGGGTCCTTGAGTCTGCAGCCAAGTTCTGCGGGCTGCAGCTCTACTCGCCAAATGACTCTTGCTCGGCGGTGCCGTTCGATACCCTCGTCATCAACCAAGACCATATCGGCAAGGTCCTGGTTTATGCCGCCAGAGAGAGAGGTATCAACATTCGCTTCATTTCCACCGATTCGGCCGGCATCAGTGTTGACGAGACCACCACCGAAAACGATCTCATTAACCTCATTGGCGCATTCCAAGATGCAGCGAGGAGCCTCAAGACCCAAGGCAGAGATGACGCCCTTGAGGCCAACCCGCAAGTGATCTTTGAGCACTTCTTGAAGCACCATGTCGAGCAGATCAAGCAATCCGGACCGCTGGGCCATCTTCCGGAACCCCTGCGTCGAACTTCGTCTTACCTAACTCACCCCGTTTTCAACACACATCACTCTGAGACGGAACTCCTTCGGTACATCCATCATCTGCAGTCCAAGGACTTGTCGCTGGTGCATTCCATGATTCCTTTGGGCTCCTGCACCATGAAGCTCAACGCTAGTGCTGAGATGGCCCTCATCACGCTTCCCGGTTTCTCCAACCTTCACCCTTTCGTTCCGCCAGACCAGTCGGAGGGATACTCGAGGCTCACAAAGGTACTTGAAAACCAGCTGATTGACATCACCGGTATGGATGCCTGCTCGCTCCAGCCCAACTCGGGCGCCCAGGGTGAATTCGCTGGCTTGCGCGTCATTCGCAAGTATCTCCAGAGCCGGGCACAAAGCCATCGTGACATCTGCCTCATTCCTGTTTCCGCTCACGGTACCAACCCTGCGTCGGCATCCATGGCCGGTATGCGTGTTGTTCCTATCAAGTGCGACACCAAGACGGGCAACCTTGATCTTGCCGACTTGGAGGCCAAGTGCAAGCAGTACGAGAACGAGCTCGCTGCCATGATGATCACGTATCCCAGCACCTTCGGTGTCTTCGAGCCTGCGATCAAGAAGGTCTGCCAGATCGTGCACGCCCACGGTGGACAGGTATACATGGATGGCGCGAACATGAACGCCCAGGTCGGTCTCTGCTCTCCTGGAGAGATCGGTGCCGACGTCTGCCACTTGAACTTGCACAAAACTTTCTGCATTCCCCACGGCGGTGGCGGTCCTGGTGTCGGTCCCATCTGCGTCAAGGAGCACCTTGCCAGCTTCTTGCCCACCACCAAGACCATGTCGAATACCGAGCTCAACTTGCCCGTTAGCAGTGCGAGCTACGGCAGTGCCAGCATTTTGCCCATCAGCTGGTCCTATAACGCTCTCATGGGTAAGTTCACCAGTCCTTGGAGCTGTGTCAGTCATGTGTGAAATGTGTGTGCTAACCTCTTGGAAACAGGCGGTGCTGGTCTCAAGAAGGCTACCCAAGTCACCCTGCTCAACGCCAACTATCTCCTCAGCCGTCTGAAGGACCACTACCCCATCCTGTACACCAACGAGCACGGCCGTTGCGCCCACGAGTTCATCATCGACGCCCGTCCGTTCGAGAAGACCTCCGGAATCCAGGCCATCGACATCGCCAAGCGTCTGCAGGATTACGGCTTCCACGCTCCCACCATGAGCTGGCCCGTCGCCAACACGCTCATGATCGAGCCTACCGAGTCCGAGTCCAAGGAGGAGCTCGACCGTTTCGTTGACGCCTTGATCGCCATCCGCGAGGAGATCCGTGAGGTTGAGGAGGGCAAGCAGCCCCGTGAGGGTAACGTCTTGAAGATGTCTCCTCACCCCATTTCTGACATCATTGGTGGCGATGGCGAGGCCGGTAACAAGTGGGATAGACCCTACAGCCGTGAGAAGGCTGCTTACCCGCTGCCGTGGCTGAGGGAGAAGAAGTTCTGGCCTAGCGTTGCCCGTGTTAACGACAGTAAGTGATCCGCGGCCTCTTTTTTCTGCTCTTTCTGAACTGTGACTAACAAATTGTTTATAGCCTACGGTGATCTGAACCTCTTCTGCACCTGCCCTCCGGTTGAGGATACCACCGGTGGCAACCAGTCCTCCATCCAGGAGCAGTGAGCACCTGGTCAGTTTTTTACTTTGCAAGTGGGAGAAAAGAGACGGGAAGGGGCTCAGGTTTCATATTTTCATTTTCAACAATATACCCGGAGGCTAGCTCACACACGAGCAGCCCGATGTAATCTCAACCAGTCAGGGGTGAGCGGTGCTTCCATGTTTTTACGGCTTACGTTTAACACGTATTTTCAACACTGTAATGAAAACGGATCAGGGGGGGTCTAGAAAAAGGAGTTCAACAGGATCTAATCTAGGCTTGGCTTGCTTGGGTTTTATAGGGATAAAATAAAGGATAGGAAAAGAGAGATTAGGTAGCGGGGATTTTGTGCGGTGCATTTACGCAAGACGTTTTCCGAGCATTAACTGCCTTGGATTAAGAAGAGACAAAAGACAGAGGGAAGGGACTACTGTATATACAAGAAAGAGCTTATAGATTTCTTGAGTTCAGATCATCGTTGCTTTCACGGGCTTCAGAGATAACTCTTCACTATGTGCAATGTCGACGGGACAAATGGTCACACATCCGAGAAAACAAATTGCGTCAAAGTAAACCTGGTAATTTTGACATAAAGCGAGAAGGCGGGTCGGAGAGTCTCAGAACTGTGTTTTTCATGAGCCACTGCGTGGAGTTGATAACTCAGATAGCGCCATGATGTCCCATCACTTGCTCATATCCATCACATATCTTCCAATAATCCTATTCTCCCTCATGGCATCGAAAATGCTCTGAATCTCGCTCAGCCCAACCACCTTATACGGCGCATGGATCATACCCCTCAAGAAGAAATCCACCGCCTCGGCCGTGTCCTCCCTGTTGCCCACATACGACCCCTTGACCTTGATCATCCTGACCACCGTATCAAACACCGGCATGCTCACCTTGGCTCCCGCCGGCATGCCGATGCAGACCACGGTGCCGTGCGACCGCACGTAGCCCGTGGCCTGCTGGAACGGCTGTTCCTGCGGCGCCAGCAAGATCACGCCATGCGGTCCCAGTCCATCGGGCGTGGCCTTCTTCACATCAGCCACCAAGTCCTTGGACTCCTTGAAATCGATATACGCCGCCGCGCCCAACTTCTTGCACGCCTCGCCCTTTTCCTTGCCGCCATCGATAGCGATCACATTCAGCCCCATCGCATGAGCGTACTGCAGTCCGATCGTGCCCAGCCCGCCTGCGGCGCCCACAATCGCCACGTACTGGCCCGGCCGCGTCTCGGACTCCTTGAGGCCCTTGTACACCGTCAAACCGGCGCACATGATAGGTGCAACGGCTGCCAGATCGGTCTGCGGCGGGACGCGGGCCAGGTGCGCCGCGTTCGCCACGCAGTACTGCTGGAAGGTGCCGTCCTTGGTATACCCGGCCAGCTGGGCCTTCGGGCAGAGTGACTCCTGGGCTTGCTGGCAAAAGGTGCAGTGGAAGCAGGTGGCCATGAGCCACTTGACGCCGACCTTGTCGCCTATGTTGACGTTGGTCACGAGATCGCCTTTTTTGACTACCACGCCGGCGCCTTCGTGGCCGCCGACCACAGGGGTCTTGCGCGGCAGGGGCCAGTCGCCGTTGAGTGCGTGCAGGTCGGTGTGGCAGACGCCGGAATACTTGATGTTGACGAGGACTTCGTCGTGGCCGGGGGTGGGCACGGGGATTTTTTTGAAGGTCATTACTGCGTTTTGGTGTTAGTACGGCACATGTGGTCCGTGAATTGGGTGAGAAAAGAAGACTTACCGCCATCCTTCTCAATGACCTGCGCCCATTGCTCCTTGGGGATGTCTACTGGCTGGCTCATGATGTCGGTGTGGGTGCAATGATGAGTTCCGTCTAGATGTCGTGATGAACAGAACCTCTTTGGTTTCTTGGTGATAGGGATATGGACAAGACGAGAAAGAGAACCTCTGCGGGCGGCTTGTAGGAGGAAGAATACTCGTCTTGAGACAACACAACTAGGAGGAGAAGGAAGCATCTTCCGGAACTCTTCGGAGAGCTATTCAGCACTGGCCTCATTTTCCTCTCATGACCGGACAGCAGACGCGTCACTACCACGCAGCGGTGATATAGAAATACTCTCAACATAGAGCAACTGGCAAAGCTGTGTTGCTTTTGCTTGTGTGGTTTTGGATGATGTGGCTATGATCCGTTACAATACCAACTTTGACGTCACTTCCCCCCTCCGTCTGAATAATGGGTCAGTTCTCCGAGTGCTGTGGCCCTGGCTCAAGCCATGCGCGATCGATACTGAGGGACATGCCATGTGTGTCTGAAGGTAATTCTTCTCTTAAGGGAAGACATGCGAGCATACAAACAAACTGAACAGCTTGTTGGTCGTTCACCCTCACGATAGACCCAACGTTCCCAGCGAGGTGCGATTTGTCGGAGCCCGCTGATGCCAAAAGGCAGGCCGAGCTACATCACCCTGCGCCGACGCGTTCAGAACCAGAAAAATTATTGAGTGCCACGAACGGCCAAAGGTATTAACCGCTGCCTAAGGGAATAACGAGATGTGAAGCTATTCACATTTCCGTGGCTGCCCCAGCAAACAGGTGTTGATGATGAGGTGCTATTGCACGTTGGACGCCATGCTAGCCGGTTATTGGAAATTTCGATGTGTTGGAAAATGATTCGATTGCTTCGCCAAGATGTTTACTGAGAGCCTGCAAAGATCCAAAACATCCAGGGCATTGATGTGATGCGATCGTGAAGAGAAGTCCAGTGTCCGGGTCCAAGCTCGACGAGTTCATACATCCGCCGTGAATTTGGCGATTATGTCAGCGACGAGCACTGACCAGGAACCCCTGGACATGCCAAAAGAAGTCCCCTGGAGCTGGAACCCCGCGATTCCAGATTTATCGAAGCTTATCAAGCAAAAAATTATTCAGCCGCCCCTCCTTATCCGCGATAACGAAAGAGGCCTGTTGCCCGCGATCGCAAAGTCTCTTATACCCATCATCCAGCACCTTCACCACCAACTCCAGCACTGCATATACCCTTTTTCTTCCTTTGACCGCGCCAATTCATCCTCATACACCTCCGATCTCACCAATCCACCAGAAATAACTCTTGCGCCAAACCACACATTCCACCATGACGTTCCCGCAAGACCCCCAAGATCCTAACCACCAGGATCACCGGGATAGCGACATGCACGACGAGAACGAGATTATCCAGGAGGATGAGATCGACGAGGTTGTCGAGGGTGACGACGCCGAGGGTGACGTCGCCATGGACTCCGATGACGACCACGAGATGGGCGAAGGCGACGAGGAGATCCTCCTACAGAACGACAGCATCGCCTACTTCGACGCCCACAAGGATTCCGTCTTCGCCATTGCGCAACACCCCATCTACCCACAGCTGATCGCGACCGGCGGTTCCGAAGGCGAAGCCGACGATGCGCCCGGCAAGGGCTACGTGATCGACACATCCGCCGCCGTCTCGCGCCCCATCCTCCCTCCCAGCTACCAGTCCGACCCCAGCGCCGGCCAACAGCAGAATACCGAGCTCACCCCCATCTTCGAGATCGACGGCCATACCGACAGCATCAACGCGCTCGCCTTCACACTGCCCAAGGGCGAATTCCTCGCCAGTGCCGGCATGGACGGCCGGCTACGCGTGTACGCCGTTGGCACGGGCAACAACCAGTTCCAGTTCAACTTCCTCGCCGAGTCGCAAGAGACAGAAGAGATCAACTGGCTGCTCCCCTGCCCATCGGCCGACTTCCCCAACACGCTCGCGCTCGGCGCCTCCGACGGCTCCGTGTGGGTCTTCACCATCGACCCTTCCGACGCCGCCAGCCCGATCCAGATCATCCAGTCCTACTTCCTGCACACAGGCCCCTGCACGGCGGGCGCCTGGTCGGCCGATGGCAACCTGCTGGCCACCGTGTCCGAGGACGCGTCCATGCACGTCTTCGACGTCTGGGGCATCGCCGCTGCCAAGAACCTCGTCACCGACAACGGCCAGACCGTCGTCTCGCTCACCGAAGCCGACCAGCGCTTCGCCGTCGAAGGCGGCCTCTACTCGGTCGCCATCTCGCCCTCGGGTAACTTCATCGCTGCCGGTGGTGCAGGCGGTAACATCAAGATCGTCGGTCTGCCGCGCCTTTCCGAGCAGCCCCAACAAACAAAACCAACAGCATCCCGCCCGGCCCCCGCCATCCGCGGCCCCGCCGGCCGTCGCATGCCCGCTCCCTCACAACGTCCTTCCGCCTCCGGCGCGGGCGCCGAGCCCTCAGCCCAAGCAGGTGTCATCCTCGCCTCCCTGGCCGTGCAAGGCGACGGCATCGAAACCCTCGCCTTCTCTCCCTTGCCTCAGACCCTCCTGGCCGCCGGCTCGGTAGACGGCAGCATCGCCGTGTACGACAGTGCGCGCTCGTTCGCGGTGCGCAAGCACATCCGCGGCGCGCACGAGGGCGAGTCGGTCGTCAAGGTGGACTTTGTCAAGAGCGCGATGTCGCAGCCCGGCACGCACGGGTGGCTGCTGACGAGCTGCGGGTTGGACGGTGTCGTCAGGAGATGGGATCTGCGTGGCGCGACGGCGAATCAGCAGACGGTGCAGGGCGGTGCGGCGGTGAGCGGGTTGATGAAGGAGTGGAGGGGACATAGTGGTGGAGAGGGCGGTGGTGTTTTGGGGTTCGTGCAGGGGGAGACGGGCGAGAGGGTTGTTACTGCTGGTGATGATGGTGTGGTGTTAGTTTTTGAGGCTTGAGCTTGATGTGTATAGATGATGGTGGAAAAGGAGTTCGTGATACGGAAAGATTTATACCTTGATGACAGGGAGTTTTGTGATGAAGGGGTCAAGATAGACAGCGAATTGATTGTTGCAGATTTGGCATCTTTTTGACATCTGTTGGATTATAAAGAAATAAAAGGTGAGAGGGAACTACTGTATATACTGGCAAGAGCTTATAGATTTCATGAGTCCAGATCATCGCTGCTTCCGAAACAGCATTTGGAGTTGCCCGAACATCCTCGCATTGGAAAGTATCCGATCAAGCCAACCACCTACCGACGCAGCTTGTTACCTTGGAAGTGAGTGAACACATCCTCCACTTCAAGACAGGTATAACTGGATGTTATTCAGGACTCGAAAAGTGTTAACTGTACTCTTCTCAATTCGTTGAATTTCATTTGGCCAATATTGATCTAGCATACAACCCACCCCAATCTTCATTTCCTATCGAGTACGAATGCCAGCAAACGTCGAACACCAGCATCCTCACAGCTTCGAAGCAGCAACAGCCCCCCTCCTCTTCTTCTGATAAACCTGAATCTCCACCCCCTTGGTACTCTCCCCACCACTCTTCAACACCCTCCTCAGAATCTTCCCACTAGGGCTCTTAGGGATCTGCTTCACAAACACCACGCCTCCCATAAGCCACTTATACTTGGTGGTCCTCTTTTCTACCAGAACCCTGAGCTCATGCGCCAGCTTCTCCAGCTCCTTCTTATTCTCCAGCGCCTCCGGCTTGCGAGGAACCACATACGCTCTCGGCCACTCCGTCGCCTCCGACTCATCATACACACCCACCACGCCCGCATCGGCCACCGATGGGCTGCTGCACAGCACAGCCTCGAGCTCCGCCGGCGCAACCTGGTACGCGCGCACCTTGATCAACTCCTTCAATCTATCCGTGATCCTCAGCCTTCCCTGGGCATTAATAGTGCCCACATCGCCAGTGCGGAACCATCCATCAGCCGTCAACGCCTCCCTCGTGACCGCCATATCCGGCTCCTGACCCTTCGGGGTCGTAAAAACGCCCACGGGTAGATAAGCGCTCAACAGCGTCGGCGCCCGAATCAAAATCTCCCCTTCCTGATCTATCCTCGCCGCCTTCGTCTTCCCATCCACTAGCCCCGGGGCGGGCACATCCATATCAGCCACCATGACCTCCACGCCCCAATGCGGCACGCCCGTCTCGCCCGCCTGCTCGACCATCTCCTTCTTTCCTGTCCCCCGCTGCAGCGAGGTGCTGCACGTCTCGCTCAGCCCGTAGCCCAGTCTTACTCTAAACCCGCACCGTTTGTACACCTCCACGACAACCTCGTGTCCGAGGGGAGCGCCGCCCGTAACGGCCGCTACGACGGAGCTGAACCCGTTTTTACCCGTCTTGGGGTTACGCTTGGCGTACTTTTCGACTGCGGGAGCCTTGGCCAGCATGACAGCGATGGGCGGCGCCATGTGCAGGTACGTGATCTTCCGCTTGGGGATGGCGGCTAGCATCCCGTCGAGACTAAAAGCAGGCATCACGAACACGGTCGCGCCCGTCATGACTGCCAGAAGCAGAATGTTGCAGAGCCCGAAGACATGATAAAAAGGCACGTAGCCCAGCCAGCGCTGCTGCTGGATTTGAGCGGAGGAGTGGTAGTCGGACGCGTCGTGCCAGAGGTGCGCGCCGGAGAAGTTGAGCGCGTGGTGAGAGAGGAGGACGCCCTTGGACCGGCCCGAGGTGCCGGAGGACCAGAGGATGACGGCTGTGCGGGCAGGGGAGGAGGGGGAGGGGGTGAGGGTGGAGGGGACCACTGTTGTTCGGGAGGAGCGAAGGAGAACTTTCCAGTCCTGTGGTTTGTTCTTCTTGCTGCTGCTGCTGCTGCTGCCGACAGAGGTAGATGGTGGTGAAGATGACGAGACAGAGGGGTAGTGGTCCTTGGCGGCGTCAAAGGTGTAAATGGGCACGGCGTCAAAGAAGGCCCGGTCTCGCGGCTCCTGCTTCTTCAGCGCCTCGCGCATGGCGCCGAGACAGGCTTTCGCCGTGATGATGGCCCGCGGCCGCGAGTTCTGGACGATCCAGGCGATTTCATCGCTCGTGAGGGCGGGGGAGACGAGGGTCGCGGTTAGTCCGGCGGCGAGGGTTCCTAGCAGCACGGGCGCAAAGGCGAGTGAGTTGGGAAGTTGGATGAGAACGACAGGGGCGATCTCAGGCCCTTGCGGGCAGGTCGGTGTTGGTGGGAGTTTGGTGATGTCGTTGGGGTTAAGACCCAGACTCAGGAGACCGGCGGCGAGGGCAAGGGCATCACTTCTTATTTGGCCGAAGGTGAGTTTGCGGTCTGGTATGATGGGGATATGTCAACTTTGAAGTCCACCGAGTGTAAAGATAAAGATGTGAAATACTGACCTGAAGCATTGTCCACAAAGATTGGCCTCTCATCCTCGATCTTGTTTAACACTTGAGCTTGAGGCGTGTAGTCGTTCACGGACGAGAAGGGCTGACTGAAACACCAGTCAAAGGTGTTGGTGAGGGGAACATGACCGGGAGGTGCTCCGGAGTAAGCTTCCCTTGTGCTCGTCATGGTTGATGGTGGTGTTGTTGACATGGTGTGGAGAATCTATCCCAAAATCCTGCCTTGTGGATTAAGTCAAAGTGACTGATGATGATGATGATGATGAGATGGGAGATTGAATAAGTCCCGTCCTGGACCCGAGATTCAGAACCCGTTCCCAGATATCTGATATCCGGCTTATTATCCTGTCCTCCATGCATCGTATCATATTTCTTGGCAGTGGGATTGGGTGAGACGGACGGGAAGCCGAAGCGGGACACTGGATCTGGACCCAGACCTGAAGGGACTCGACGGAGCGGCACAAGTGGGAGCGGGAGCAGTAGGGTCGGCCGGGGATAAAAGCTACCCCGGAAACCCACTTCCTCCACCTTTCCGCCTCGGACCGAATGCCCACTTCCCATCCGGCCCCACCTCCACTCGAAATCCCCAAATTCCGGGGAGGGGAGGCCAAGGCAAGGGAAGCGCCAAGAAGGCACGCAATGCCATTGCTTTAAGTGCGGGACACTCGGCAGTTGTTGCTCGAGACAATGGGGTAACGATTTCCTCTGATATCCACACGAGTTCCACGGAAAGCGCCCCGACAATGCCGATATACTGTAAAAACCCTTTGCCCATTCCTGGATGTACAATTCCGGTCTTCTCATTTGCTGCCTTAGACGGGCAAAGAACAGTGGATCTCAGTGGATTCAGCTGTCAAAAAAAAACAGGGGTATACCGGCTTGATATTATCCCAATGTCAACAACAGAAACGACTCGCCAAAAACATGGTGAATTATCGGCGAGAAGAAAATGCGCGGCGGCTACGACATGGAATGAAGCAGAATGTAAATCAAGTGGCCTGCAGCCTATGCACGCGCTGCAGCATACGCCAGCAGGCATGAAGCTTGGAGAAACCGCACCTTCTCTTTCTTTAAGCCGGCGGCAGCCAATTGTCGAACGTCACAATCAATTCGAGGACATGGGTTCAGGAGGAAGAATCATCAAAAACATTTAGTCAGTCAGCGACTCAGCGGCAGTCAACCTCTGCGTCATCAGGGATGTAGCTTGGAACTCTACATGATAACTCAAGCATCTTCAACTGGCAGCCAGCAGTCCGGGAGTCTGGTCATCGATCAACAAACAAAATTCCAAGAATCAGCAGGCACAGAAAAAGACCAAGATAGAAACAAGGGAATAAGACGAATCGACTGTCTGGTCCATCTTCTTATACCCATTTCAGGAGCCCCTCGTCGTCATCACCACGAGTCGTCGAGTTTAATTGTTTCCCCACCGGCTCCCCACCGAACCCAGTCCTTCGTCATCGAAAAGGGGGGGCTCCCCTCATCACGGGTACGGTAACCATTCTATTCAACAACGTAAATCGAGTTACCGGAGGTACCTCCTGCGCAGAATACCGGTACATGGGTGATTGGATCTCGTGTAAGTGGGTGAATGGTGGATTATGATCTCATCTCATTTCAGTTTCGGTGGCCGCTGTTCATCGCGAGGGATAGAGAACACCGAACACCGAGCTTGCTGTCTATTTCCATCCATCTTCCATCTTTTACCGTCCACCGCCCGTTAGCGGTGCAAAGGAGGTTAATGGACGTAAAGGGACTTGAGAAAAACGTGAAAGGAAAGGAAAAGAGAGAAGGGGTTGTGCCGCCCCTCGCTTCCCGTGCTCGGTTTAGGTTGCTCGGTTCGGTCCAGGCTTCTCGCCTTTTTGCCCACTGGAGTACCCATGTATGTATACTACCGCAAAATCTCACTCATAACGATGCTTTGTGGATCATACCAGGATTATGAGCCAATCCAGTCGGCAAGATGCTGCATATGTAGCTAAGAGCAAGCTCAAGACACCCGCATAAGGTGTGGCCTTCCCCGAAAGAGCATCTCCGTTATGGGTGAGATTTTGCGGTATGTTGGGAGACTGGGGGAAAGGTGGGAGGAAATGGAAAGAGGGATGTAAGGGACCAGTACCCGAGCATCACAGCCGATCCAATCCAATCCAACCCACTGGCTCGGTTCGGTTCAACATGGCTATCGTCCACTCAAAGATCATCCAAGTGAAGAAGATAAAATTATGAACGGCGACCTCACCACCCTGCCCCAGGTCAACACCGATAAGGTCAACGCTTTTCACTTCCGCTTTTGTGAACAACGTTCGGTTATCAACAACGGTCATGCACCGCAGTGGTTCACGAGGAAGGCCCTAAAGACCAAAGAGCAGGGAACATGGAAGTTGGCAAGTGAGACATTTTAGCTTCAGGTTAGTCTTGCAACTTTGGGATTCTTTCGGTCAAAGGTCGCTAAAACTAAACCGAACTGGTTATCCCACCCGATACTGTGGTAGAAGCGGCATGTTCTCCGTCTTGTCTCATTTGGCCTGTCTTCAAGATAACTGTACTGTCTTCGGGATACTGTACTGCACCGGGGCCCAGTCATCGATTGGTTAAGTTGGGCTTGGAAACTCGGTTGGAAAATCGGTCGGCTCTTATGTACAGTATGGGCATTTTGGTCGGTAAGTCGGGGTTCGGACACTTTCGGATATTGTTGCGTTCGGTAGAACTCGATTTTTGGACGTTTCTTTCCTCGGGTTTGAAACGGGCGTTGAACGTACGTGAATTCTGAGACGTATGTAATGGGACCCGATCTTTTGGGCGCATCGGCGCGAATGATGATGCGAAAACGAGCAGATAGATAGACAGAGACGGGAAAGGAATTTGATACTGATGTTATATGTGAACATGCACGTATAGAGGTTGTAGCAGTGTACTGAAAAGATCAAGAACGATAATGATATGTAGAGGTCATATGGATTGTCCCCTATTTGGGGGTTCAAAATGCTGGTATTCAAAAAACACACCGATGTACCCTCTATCAATGATACTACTCCCTCTCGTCTCAAGAGTATCGGTATGTATATAGTTTTTAGCAGCTACCGCGCACCAAGCTACATCTAGCTAAATGCAATCAGCCCCCTTCTGCTGCGATCCAGATGCAAATGCTAAGATAAAACAAATCAGAAGAAATCAGATAACCACCCGTTACGAAAGAAGAGAGCTTTGCCCGCAAAACGCGGGAAAATAACAGACGCAAAGACCAAAACCAAAAAAAAGTGAAGAGGGGTATTATGACGATGAACGATGCCGCCCCAAAAGATGAAAGAGAAGAGTTTTCGCCATAACCCAGAACAGAAAGTTCGCAAAAGTGCAAAGTGCAAAGCTGAAAAGACGAGTTTGCCGCCGCCGCCCCAATCCAAAAGTGAAGTGCCGAAAGTGCTGAAGATTTTATCCTTCCCAGAAACAATGATGAAATTCGAATAATCGCAAAAGGCCGCCCCGTAGTTTTTGAGAATGTGTATCGATTTCGCTTTCGATGTCAAATGTCGATGTCAATGTCGATTTCGACAGTGCCGTTCAATCGAATGAACGACTCATGATGGTAACCGTGTGGTTGTTGTCTGTAAAATGTTGTTGTTGCAAAAGTGGTGAAAGGGTGTTGTAGTTGAAGAGTCGGTCATAAAGTCATTCCGTTTTTGAAGGTTGTCGTCGTGGTGTCGTTCTTTCGGCAGTTGTTGTTGTTGATGTTGTTATTTAATACACCTGGCTCTTATCGCGTCGAATCATATGTTCCCATGGGACTGCTCCCCTTTGCATGCTCTTGCACTCCCCACAGTCGATATCTCTGGAAAAGAGTTGTTAGTATTTTGGTTGCGACATTGATCTTTAGGAAGGACAACTCACTTGTTCTCAAAGTGAGCTACGTTCGGTTTACATCTCTTGTGGGTGATGGTGTATTCACGACACCACTGGGATGCTATCCAGCGCATGTGCCCGCAGGCATACTGTCTCTGTTGAGGCGAGGACTTGTTAGTTCAGTCAACAAAGACAAAGCAACTGAGGAGGAGGCTCACCTGAATGTAGTCGCACATGATTCCTAATAGAACCCTAAGTGTGTGCAGAACTTGATAGCACAAGAAGTGACTGGACTGGATGGAAACTCAAATGGTTCCTGAGATGGGGCGGATCAACTGTGTTTATGGAGTTGATATGATGCTCATGTGACTGAAGCTATTAGAACGAATGATGGAAAATGAAGCGGGAACGATACCCGTTCTTGTACTTGGCGGTCTCCATCATATCCACAATTTAGTTATTGTCTCTCTCCACTGCAAACTTCATCAGCCCTACTTCAAAACGACATATGGGCATGGATGTTGTTGAAGTTGCGAACACGATGTGGTGTCAAAGTGGACACTGGGCTTGCTAGTCAGACCAGGCCCGGGGCAGTCTTGCGAGGTTAGGAAGGGAAAAAAAGAAACGCAAATAGTTCATGAACAACGAAAAACTGTCACGATCCAGACACAAAGCCATAGTTCCAGAGATCGGGAAAAGGAACGTCGGATCAAGTCTTTGCTAGTCAGGTCTTTTCTTCCAAGAGAAGACAGTGCTTACTCTCACACTGTAAGAGGATTAGGTAGGAGGGTAAGCACCCTTGGCTCCCTGGTAAGGGTGTAGTGGCTAGCACCGACCAGCTAATTACTTCAAGGTCGCCAAGTCGCTTAGGTACCTTGATATGTTTCCAGGGCGCCAACTGGCTTTGACCTTGACCCAATCACGAACCCTAGCACACATCCTCTGCTGTGTGTCGACCAGTCAGACAAGCAACCGGAGGATCACCCGAAAAACGACGAGAATGAAAGCGAAGAAGCCATCTCGGGACCGAGAGGAACAAATATGATATAACTGACAGAAGACATGGCTTTTTGATGCGCAAGAATACTCATTGTTGCGCTTATCACAGCCAACAGAAATGCGTATGTACATCGATCATGACATCGGAAAAGGGGGGGTTGTCAACCAAAGCGTAGGTTGGGTGCTGTAAATGTGCACCTAGTGTCTAGGCAGTTCGGACTCTCCTACCTGATCTGGTTGAAGGCCAGCTGGGGTGAAGGCTTTCCTCCCCTGCCTCACAAGCGCTGTATGGCACCTCTCTAGCAATGCGTTGCAACTGCTGGGCAGTCTCCAACGTCCACTGCCGGTAAATCACTCGCAGGTAATGTCACTGTGGATTTCGTCGATGGCAACGTCTCGGTAACATCCGTGATGTAATGGCGCCATTACGACCAACTGAGCCAGAATCGTTGGTTTGGATAAACCAAATCTTCCGGTGCTCTAATGTCAGCGAGAAGCTCTGGAAAAAGACGTTGCGGTGGAATCTTGGCGGGAGGCACTCCGTGCGTTTATGTTGGTTCTGGCAGTGGTAACCAAGACCCCCGGCGTCAAATTCCGGATGACTAGACTCCCGAAGCCGCCAGAACTGTAATGGTTAAGGCAGACAAAGCCATATCACATATCACACTCGCGTTGCAACCTCTGAAGGGCCCGGATAACAGCGCGGGTGACGGCAATTGGATGGCCTTGTCGTGATCGCCGCCCAATGTTCTGATGCTTCATGTGTCGACAAGGAAAATCTTGCGCCCAGGAACGCCAGATTTGCTACGCCCCGGCCGGGTATGCAACCAAATCCAGGACCATGACCCAGCAGCGCGGGATAAGAAAGAAGAAAGGACTGAAAACGCGGGGGCGCTCCTGTTTGTTTCGACAATGCGAGTCGAGTCTCCGGCGCGCATGTAAAGTGACGCACATGGTGAACTTGACGAAGATCGTAGTGCCCTCATGAGCGTAGGACAATCAGCAAAGGGTGTAATCTCGTCGGTGATTCGAGTCCCCCTTCCGCAACTTTGGCCTCGTGAGTCCGTCAGGTACGGTACCCCTGGTGGCACGAACGGTTCATGTACACTTGCATGGTAAGCGGTTCCAGCGCATTGGGACGTTGACTTCCTGTTCCTAAGCCCACTGCGGAGAAGCGCACTTTCAGGGAGCGCTAGCTAGGATGATGGCTTCGAATCGCTTCACAGTGCCCGCGAGGGTCAGCGGTATGGGACTTGATGAACCGGAGCCCGTTTCTGCCGCCAAACCTGGCTCCAGGGCCGTATGTCTCCTGAAAGTCTCCGGGGGTAGAGCCCGTTGGGTATATGTTCAATGAACCGCTGGTGCTTGACGAGCAGCGAGCACAGTCGAGGACAGTGGTTGTGAAGTGATCGTCCGCGCCAGCTGGGACATGGGACATGGGGCAGCCATGACGTACACTGGAAGCAGTCAAGGATAGCCTGCTACGAAGGACAAACCGGAAGTGGTCCTAGAGATCCGTCCCAGCCGTTGCTGAGTTCAGGCTGTTGCAAAAAGACGGGGTGCATGATCGGGCGGGTTGAAAATGGTAGCGTGTGACGGAAAGCATGCCGTTGATGTCTCGGGAGCGTGGCTCGAGTCGGTGGACTCGCCCGTCGTCTAACGGGCATAATTTTAGCATGTCTTGCTTTCCTTTTTCCTTCCTCAGTGGGCTGTTCAGCAACGAGGGCAATCCAGAACCATCGGCCAAGCAAATGCTAATGAAAGCTGCGGAGGCTGTGCCTCTGTCAAAAGCTCTGCTGGATATCAATATCATCAGGTGCCAGGTCGAGTTTGTTTGTCCAGCCACGTGCTGTTTTGGGACCGGAATTTGACCGAGCTAGCTGGCTCCCAGCTATCTAGATGGGATATTCCATATCCATGGTGTTGGGATACTTTGTTGGTTGGCAATGGAATGTCGAACGGTGCAAATACCAAGGTGCATTGAAGGCCGTGACAAGTCGTCGAGTGCCGACCGAATGCCCATCGGTATAGGTGCTCGTCGGTAATGTCCGCAATGAAAATCTTGTGGATCCAAGGGAGAGTCGATCAGAGGCGTCCGGCTACCGTACACGGCTGTATCGTGAGTCCGGATTGGCGGTGCTTTGCAAATTGGCGTTGGCGTCGATGTCAAATTGGGGTGGAACTGTTCATGGAAGTTGTGGGAAGAAGAGAATGGACGTTGGAGTCGGTTGGAGAATGGCCCGGGGTTGGGGATGATCCCGTCTGCAGGGCGTCTGTAAGCCCGGGCCCGAATGCCGAAGTGACCCGCCGCTTGACAGTGCCTGCCGGCGGGCAATCAGTGCAGATGACAGCAGATGACAGCGGGTGACAGGCTGGGCGCACCCAAAGTCAACAACGTTCTGACGTTTCGCACCACCTTCCATCTTTGGAACGCAACCTCGAACTCAACGGCAACACAGAACTTTATTTCAACGTCAACCCCGGACACCCGACGTCAACGACGAAACGTCAACTCGCCTTTTCATATCTTTCACCCAAGAGATTATCATGTCACTCAAACACCACCGTTGATGAGACGACTGCTATCCGCTCGCTCAGAGCGTCAAAGGCAGAATGCAAGGTGTTTGTCGTCACGGAGGCATGATACCCTCAGTCACCAAAACGACCGAGTCAAAGTATTGTTAAAGGCTTGATTGACTTTTGCTAAGAGGAACAAGAGCTCGAGTACCAAATGCGAAAGAAAAAAAAGAGGAAAAGGAAGAAAGGGAAACCGAAAGAAAAAGCCCAGCCCACGCAAAGCCAAATATCCGTCAAAGTACAAACGGCTACCTTTCAGGCCTTCGAACGTCCAGCCCTCACGATCACCGGAAACTCGACATCATCTGGCTATGGTGTCTGGTCTGCATGCCAGCAACCACCGCATATCCCCAATCCTGCTCCAGAAGAAGCCACTACCTCGACCCGACCACTCCAACCATCCCCCCTCCCCGAGCTAGACTTCCAAGGACCAGAATCCTGGAATCGCACTTCTTTGCCATTTACTTGGTGCAGGGCTTCCAGGCAAGGTTGATCTGTTGAGTGAAAGCGACGGTGGCATCGTCGTCGGTGATCTCGCCAATAGCGCTGGAGTTGGAGCTGGTGAGCGCAATGCGGTTGTTGACGTTGAGGATGCCGTTGGAGCCGCATGGCGAGTAGATGTAGCTGGCAGTCGGGACCTTGTCGGTCTTGGTGTACACCTGGCCCTGGGACCAGATGCCGCCACCGCTGATAGTGGTCTGCGTGGTGGTGGTGTCCGAAGGCGCCTGGCTGAAGTAGTAGGTGCTGAAGAAGGTGCCGGTCACGCCGGGCTCGAGGAGGGCATAGCCGTGGTACGTACTCTCGAGAACGGAGAACTGGAAGCCACCGGGGTACTGCGCATCATTGACCTGTTAGCTTAGCCTCTCGGATATCCAGGTCTGTGGATACATACCTTGAGGTTCAAGTGAAGCTGGCAGTTCTTGGTCTTCTCTGTCGGGTTGTACCCGTTGCCGATATAGACCTGGAATCTATCGAAGCCAAAGGTGATGACCTTAAATGTTCGTCCAAATCAGTATCGGTCGCCAGATTCGGTTTTCATACCTGGTAGCCTTCCAGGACAGGGAGGTCAACCACCCCGTGCTGTTCCAACCAGCACCGGTGCCGTTGTTCCAACGTACCGTCTTGTCCGGGGAGATGCTGGTCGACACGGTGCCTTGCGGGCAGCCGTTGCCAGAGAAGGTGGCGCTGGTGATCTGAATCTGCTTGGGATCCGGGCCATCAGCCCAGCCATCGGGAGAGGGCTGAACAACACCCAAGGGCTTGGCGACAGCGAGAGCGGGGAGGAGGTAGGCGACGGAGAAACGCATTTTGGCTGGGTGTCAAAGATGATCGTTGGAAGTGATCAAAGTGTTCGATGGAGTTCAGGAAAGATCTGAGGGCTTCTTAGTTCTGATAGCTAGAGAAGGCTAGAGGAGGCTGCTGTGATGCAAAAAAAGAAGTCCATCTTGTCGTGGGATAGCCGCCGTCTTTATACTCGTGTCGGAGGTGAGCCTGTCTCGTCATCTTTGGTGTTCTCTGCTGACTTCTTCCTCCTCCTCTTCGCGATGAGATTCCAGAGCTTCAGCTTCGGAGAGGGAGACGGAGGCTCTTGGAAAGCACCACACATGGCACCCCTGGTTTGGCCACTGTGGTGATGCTAACATGTCGCCAAGAACGCATGACCTTTCGACTATTCGAACCGGTACCAACTTGCTTCAGTTCCCTTCAACTCTGACTCGATCCCAGCCGCAAAGAGATCTCAACCCTTGACTCGCCCATATTGAACTTTGTTTTGGTTCTCCCGTCCAGAGCCGAAAAGGACCGCGCTAGAGCCGATATCTGAGGTTGACGAGATTCATGGGTCGCTGCAACGAATTTGCGGATGAAGTGAGGATAAATGAAGCACATATTAAAACGGGACGTCTGCCTTTTAAAGGGTCGCCTCATCAGGATGTCGTACCAAGCTTTTGCCGTGCCGAGACCAAGGCTACTGGTCTTCGCTTCCTCACAACACCTCCGTCGACACTTTAAAGTTGTGGGGTATCCAGGAACCGTGATTCTTTTTTTAGGTCCCCCCATCCATCCAGCCTTGCTCAGCAGCTGCAACGTCCAGCTCTTCCATCTTGGATCGAGACCACAGCATTTGATCATGGTCCTTGTGTGGTTCACGAGGGCCGATGTAACCTGGCAGCGTGAATACCAGATCCGGTCGCTGGGGAACAACCTCTATGTCAGCAACATCCCGGAAGGATACAACACACCTCGTTACAGCGTGGCATCTGCGTTCCGTTCCCATGGCATTCCCTACGAAGTTCGGGGCTATCAGATATCTCGGACGTAGAAACCCGCAACCATTTCTAGGTCTGCAAAAAGGGAACTGAATGTGGCCTCTCAACATGTTCATTAACCCTTTTCGAAGTCAACTAACCCTCAATATTGATTCTATTTTTACTTCCGTTGAACACTATACTGTGTTCGCCACTGGTCAGAAAAATATCCTCAATATATCGGCGTGCTGCGTACGCCAGGCATGTCAGACGGGTTGCTCCCTCTGTCCCGGCTTACACATATCATCTAGGCTTCTCGTTACATGACACAATTCAGTCACCTCACTGACACTGGCCTATTGTAGCCATTACGCGCCAGACGATACGGTAACTGGCCACCTTTCTATACTTGCCGGCTCCATTTTCCGAACTCTATACCTCTTTAGCAACTCGAAGTCTGAGAAAGCCATTGACCAATGAGAAGCAACCAATAACACCAGTCCTTCACGAAGCTTCAACGCCGTCTCCCTTTGCTGCCCTGGAAGGTATTCCGTTCCTCAACCTGTCTGCATACTAGGCAGCGACAATGGCCGCTATAGTAATCTACTTGCTATTCTCCGGACGAACCTCCCCCGCTCCAAGGACGTCGTGGCGTGAGTTTGAGGGCGTTATTGAGGTCCTTCATTGTTCGTTCTGTCTTGGCTTTCTCAGGACAAAACGAATGGATGAAAATAGAAGTGAAACTTTCACCTCGTGTTTTTAACTCGCAAACAAACACAGGCTCCTCCTAACATCCGCACATCCATATCAAGTAGAAAGAGATCATACAGAAAAAAAAAACCATATCAACACATCTCGAGATCGCATACTCTTTCCCTAGGTCACAGCCGCGGCTCTTCTACGCGCCTGAGCCCTGCATCTATCTTCCTGGAGTTCTGCACTTCACAGTTCTACGCCTCCGCCACTTCCGCTCTTGCTTATGCTCGAAGGAAGATGGGGATATGTTACCTACATCGATTTTTTGCGATGCCTTCTACCATAGAAGGATTAGTAGAGGTATTGTAAGCGCTCTCCCATCACATGGAGGACACTAGCCCCTTGCCAGTCCCAATCTATGTGTAGCTATTCTTGTCTCCGTCCCTCACAGAAGGAACGTAACGCAACCCGTAACCCGGAGAAAGCTTCTCTTGGGTGGTGGTGAGGATGGATGGGTATCATTTTCCCAGCATATACCTACAGATGCTTTGGGTGGGATGGAATGGGATGGTGGGATCGTGGCTTGTACACCAACCAGGTACGGATCGATGAACCTTCCGAAAAGTGAAAGTGGTGCTGCATCTGTTTATCAAGAACGGAAGGGGATGGAGCCCGGTGAAGTGATGGATGACAAAATACCTACAGAGCTGCGCAGTTATCCGTCGTAGAGACGATGATGGACTGTGAAAGTTCTTCAAGCTCGGTGAGTGGAAGTAGTTACGTACTGTTATGATGACAGTTATAAGAACTCTGCAAAGAGATGCAAAGAAGCATATCAGCTCCAGCCAAAAGACTATGGGAAATGTTCGGAAAAGCTACGCTAAGGGTTCCCTCCTCCAACCGCACCATTCAGGGATTCTGAAGGGTTTGAAGAAGAGCTATGTACTATTGAATAGCGATCCAATGCTCAAAATCAAAGCTGAGAACAGCCACAACCACGAACCAGCAATCCGAGAACCATGAATGAAAACAAAACACAACAAGGTAACTCTGGGTGGGTCACGTTCTTTACTACATTTATGTTTACCACGTTATTCAACAACAGTTCCAGTTATGCTCAAGTTCTGCCTACATACACTGCAGCTATGTCGAGGGTTTCACACAACTTCCATAGCCAAAGAATGTTATTATTCCCATTATACTCGCGTTCCTTTCAGTTATCACGTCTTTTCTTGCTTATGACCTTTCCTCACTCCACCTCCTCCCACCTCCAACTCAGCCCAAAATTTTAAGTTAGTCCCCCCCGCAAAAGCGTTTCCGTCATCCCGAACGGATAGCCCAGGCTCAACTTCTTGACCCCTGGGCTGCACGACTTCCACCATCAAAACCCAAAATTTCAAGACCCATGGTTCTCCCAACCCTTCCAACCCTGGCTCACTATCATTGGTGCACATTGGTGTCATTGGTGCAGTGTATCTCGATACTTTGGTACAGACAGATGCAATACCACGTTGATCATTCGATGATCCGGGACGCTTTGGCCGAACGAAGGTACGAAGGGAACTGAAGGATCGAACGCAACGACAAAATGGTTGGAGGGGTTGGAGGGGTTCTCGAGGGGTTGTAGTCGAGGTGAAGTAAAAGCTTCGACGTTGCATTAAAGGGAAAGGGTAGAGCTTGTGTCCGTATTTAGCACATATACTTGACTTGGCTATACTGCACTGCCTGTGCTGTACAGTAAATAAACTTGCACGGAGCTATCACACCAGATAAAACCTTCAGCGACCAAGTTCGTTCCAACAGTTCAACAGTAATTACACTAGCATTTCCTCTTGGCACTTTGCCAGTGCGAACCATACTCTCCTCAATCCATGATCAAGTGGTTGTATCTGTTTCGAGGCCAGTCAGACACAATGGAGAGGTAAGGTAGCGAATGCAAACAATATATACCACTCTAACCACCTCGCTTAACCCGATTCCACAACTCGGGAGACCCATGACCGTGCCGTGTTCCTTACAGCTGGATATTGACCCCAAAAATAACTACCATCTTTGTATTTTTCGTGGGCTTCCAACTAAACCTTCCGATTCAGATCGGTCAGATCGGTCAGTTATTCGGACTTGGGAAGTTTTCCATAGACGGATGTCATCTTCCGAAGCGCAAACCAGACGGACGCGTCTACCAGATAGGCACAGCTGATAAAACAAGATCAAAACACCATGATGAAGCATCCCGAAATCATCGCCAAACTGAGGAATGATGGAGGCGTTGCAAAAAGCTGAATTAACAAAAATGAACAATACAAAATAGACGGCCTCGGCATCTCGACTCATTCCTTTCCGTTTAAGAAAGAAATGAGACCAACAGGCGCGTCTTAGTTATAATACATACATACAAAGTAGGTGGAACATTGCTTTCTCGCTCGCTCGCTCGCTTCCGTCCTGTGATCCGGAAGAATATCATCGCGACACTGTGTAATCGCTACCGACGACTTGACTGACTTATAGCCAATCCCAACAACAACCAACTCCAGGTCGTTCGTTCACATCATTCGTTCAATCATAACCCGCATTTACTGTCCCTCAACCTGCTTGAGAATGCCCTCGAGGTTGATGGACTTGGGGCGCTCAATTGGCAGACCCAGGGCTCTATCCCAGATGAGCTGCGCGAGCGGGCCCAGACCACGCGAGACGCCGAAGGTGGCGGTGTAGTAGAGGGTCTCGTGGAAGCCGTAGTGGTGGAACAGGACGCCCGAGGACGAGTCCACGTTGGGGTAGGGGTTCTTGGTCTTGCCGTGCTGCTTGAGCACCTCGGGGGCGATCTGGCTGTTCTTGAGCACGAGCTGGAAGACGGGGTCGGCCGCGATCTTAGGGCGGGAGGCCGCGTAGTCCATGAGGGCCTCGAAGCGGGGGTCGGGCTTGCGGAGCACGGCGTGGCCGTAGCCGGGCACGACGCGGCCCGAGTTGAGCGTGTTCCAGAGGTAGTCGCGCACGTCCGCGTCCGTGTAGGAGGAGGGGATGGCCTCCTTCATCTGGATGATCCAGCGGAGCACCTCCTGGGCGGCAAGGCCGTGGAGAGGGCCGGCGAGACCCTGGAGACCGGCGCTGTAGGCGAGGAAGGGGTCGCTCAGAGCACTGCCGACCAGGTGGGTGGTGTGCGCAGAGACGTTGCCGCCCTCGTGGTCACCGTGAAGGGCGAGGTACAACCTCAGGAGATCCTGGAAGTTCTCGTTCTCCTTGCCGGACTTGCCCAGCATGGCAGCAAAGTTGTAGGCCCAATCCTGCTCGAGGTCGACCTCAGCGGGGAGGGCACCGCCGCCCTTATACGAGTTCTGGTAGATCTTGGCGGCAATGGTAGGGAGCTTGGCGAGCAGGGAAATGCAGTCGTCAAAGGTAGGCTCCCAGTAGTCAGCCTTGTTCAGGCCCTGCTCGTAGGCCTTGGCGAACTTGGAGGTATGGTTGAGGGCCGAGACGGCAATGGCGAACTGGGTCATGGGATGGAGGTCCTTGGGGAAGTTGTCGAGGAGCTTGTTGACAAAGTCGGGCAGGGCAGCCTGCTCGGCGAGCTCGCGCGAGAACTGGCGGACCTGGTTGGTAGAGGGGACTTTGCCGGTCAAGAGAAGCCAGAACATGGCCTCGGGAAGCATCTCGGTGCCATTCTTGCCCTTGGGAAGCTCCTTCTGGCAGTCCTTGATGGTGCGGCCGTGGAAGCGAATACCCTCGTTGGCATCGAGTACGGAGCCCTCCCAAATCATGGCCTTAAGGCCGCGCATGCCACCGATTGTGTTCTCGACCTTGACCTCGCCCAGCACCTTGTTTCCATGGGCCTTGACCTTCTTGAAGAGCTCGCGCTTCTCGGGAATGGCCTCCTTGAGGACGGTCTTGAGATCGGGCTCGGCGGTAGCGTAGCCTCGTCGCGAGACACGGGCATGGTTCTGCAGACAGGAAAATGCACACGTTAGCAAGGCTGTCCTGTGCTGTCAAACGCCAAAAGTGGAATTCATCCCAAGACGGGAAATGGGGAAAAGCTGGGGCGGGCAGGGACGGGAGATGCGCGAGAGACGGAGAAAGATGCGATGACCTGACTCGCGTCCGCATAGCACTTACACGAAGGGCTCCACCAAGGGCCCGGGACCCAGTTCTAAGGTTCATGGCCATTTTGAACTTTGTGTGTATACTGTATATCTAACAAGCAAAAACCGGGGGTATCGACGCTGTTGAAGAAGAATAATCAAACAAGAAGAGGTGGTGCCGACTGCTCGATCTACCCTAAATATGGTCACACACCGGTCAGTACAAGCTCTACCTAAGACACATGCAACGACACGCCGCTTCTCCCACCGCTGCCCAGGCCGAGGGACGTGGTGGGGTCCAGTTGGAGCTGCCCGCCCCAGAAGCGGCGGGGACACTGGCCGCTGTGGGCTGTGTGTGGGCGCGGGCAAGCATGATGGGGCCGCTGAACGCCTGGGGAAGTGGAAATGGGGACAAACGTGCTGCCGTGGAAGACAGCTGTCAAAATGACAAGAGCGGGGTTGGAATGGAGGCAGGTATGGGGAGCTATGGGGGCATTTGGGGGGACAGCGCGGGCAAACTGGGGAAAGGACTCCATCCCGTACCTGAGGCTTTCTGTTTGACAGTCTGGGGAAGTGGAAGCAAACTGGAAACTGCGGACACTGACTGACTCGTTGAAATGAGTGTCGTCGTCGATGTCGTCTTATAAACAAGAGATGGGATTCACAAGACACAAAGCACGCCGAGCAATCTCCAGGAACCGCGTCGCCTTTTTGTCTTTTTTTCTCCCAACCAGAGCCCTTGGCGGCTTCCCACGGTCATTTGGCTTGTGACGAGGTTGCATCGCCTTGTCTCGTTTGGTCCAACCCCACGCTAATCCGTCCAGTTTTCCAGTCTCACAACCGAGGAAAGCCGTCTCGGCAGCGCCCACGGCGGCCACGGCCAGCTCCTGGAGGATGGCTTCACTAACAGAAACTGCGTGTGTCTCCCGCAGCGGCGTGTTAGTCTACCCTGTCCAAGCGCGTCCTCCTTTCCTCCAGGCCATGCCCCTCCCTCTCCTCATGCGATCGCATTGCCCCCTGAACGGCCGATCTGGGGAGACGCGGGGAAGCGTGACAGGAGCCATTGGCCAATGACAGACCAGATAATCTTCCTCGGCTGTTGCCACTCAGGTTGCATTGTCTGGCGGCGTTTGGCAGCGGCCGTGTCGATGTCCGGAGGAACGGACGTCGCGGTGAGGTGGTGAGGCCGATAGCTATGCCGAGATGGACCTCACAAGTCCTCACTGAATGGACCTCACTCTCCTTTTTTATGGACCTCCTCTAACCTCTCATGGAGGGGAAATGGAGAGTCCTCGTAGTGCACTGCCCGTGTTGGGCATAACGTTGGTTCAACTTGGCGCCCAGGCCCAGGTTATGGCCCCAGGCTGTCACGTCACAAGATGTATGGAGATATGGAGTCGGCACCGTCGGGGCAGCGTCGGGGAAGCGGTGGTCAGCGGTGGTCAGCGGTTTTGGCAGGGGGCGATATCGCAACAAAAACACGACAAGTTGCCAGAGTTTCCCTCTTGTCTCCTCCTGTCTACGTAATACAAGGGGCTGATTAGCTTAATAATTGGTTTTGCAGTCTGTCGTTCTCCAACTTGAACAAATCTCCCCCGAGTCGATACCGTAGTCTCGAGATCTTTTCTCCAATTCCCACCTCAAAGAACCATACACCTACATCCCATTTCTCCCCCACATTCAGGAACCGCTAGCTGCCCCGCGGAAATTCACTGATCCAACGCGCCTCATCCCGGACAACACAGCTGCACTTCTTAAAGTCCAGCTTCTGTTTTGAGCCCACTGCAAGCAACTGCAAGTACACGAGTCAGTTACCGATTTCACACGCTCTGAAAGCTACAATGCTTCGCAGGGCAATCCCCAGAGTCTCCCGGCGAACTGTCCCGGCGCAGACTTCATCCTCCCTCTCTGGCCTTTGCGCCCGCCCCGCGAGAACCAGCACTCCCAGCACCACTACCCCCGCGCACGCTCGGCTCCTTTCGACATCAGCTGCCAGGATGACCGCTCCCTCGTCTCTGGCTCCTGTTGAGCATCCCTTTTCCTCGACCATTCTTTCCGAGTCCTTCCAGCTTTTGCCTGAGGAGCAGAAAGCCGGCGCCGCTGAAGATGCCCTTCTCCAACAACAGATCAAGGAAGTTGAGGCCTGGTGGGCGTCGCCGCGCTTCAAGGGCATCAAGCGCGACTGGTCTGCTGCCGATGTCGTGAGCAAGCGCGGATCGCTCCAGCAGACCTATACTTCGTCCATCATGGCGCGCAAGCTCTGGAACTTGGTGCAGGAGCGCTACGCCCAGGGCAAGCCCATCCATACTCTGGGTGCCATCGATCCCATTCAGATGACCCAGCAGGCGCCTCACCAGGAGGTCCTCTACATCTCCGGCTGGGCATGCTCCTCGATTCTGACCACCACCAACGAGGTGTCGCCTGACTTTGGCGACTACCCCTACAACACCGTTCCCAACCAGGTCCAGCGTCTTCACAAGGCCCAGAGCATGCACGACCGCAAGCAATGGCACCTGCGCAGCAAGATGACCCCTGAGGAGCGGGCCAAGACCCCCTATACCGACTACTTCCGGCCCATCATTGCCGACGGCGACACCGGCCATGGCGGTTTGACCGCTGTCATGAAGCTTGCCAAGCTGTTCGCCGAGAACGGTGCCGCCGGCGTCCACTTTGAGGATCAGATGCACGGTGGTAAGAAGTGTGGTCACCTTGCCGGCAAGGTCCTCGTCCCCACCGGCGAGCACATCAACCGTCTCAAGGCCGCCCGCTTCCAGTGGGACGTCATGGGCACCGAGAACCTCGTGATCGCCCGCACGGACTCGGAGAGTGGCAAGCTGCTCTCTTCCTCTATCGACGCCCGCGATCACGAGTTCATCCTCGGTGTCGCCGACCCCTCCATCACCTCCCTCGCCGAGACCCTCGCCGACATGGAGGCCCGCGGTGCTCCCGGTCCCGAGATCGATGCCTACGAGGCCGAGTGGGTCAAGAACACCAAGCTCGTCACCTTCGACGAGGCTGCCCTCGCCCACTTTGAGAAGCACAACGTCCGCCAGGACCTCTTTGGCACCTACAAGGCCAGAATTGCCCAGAACCCCAACATGGGCATCACGGCCCGCCGTGCCCTCGCCAACTCCATCACCCCCGAGAACCCCGTCCACTGGGACTGGGACGTCCCGCGCACGCGCGAAGGCTTCTACCACTTCCGCAACGGCATGGCGGCCGCCACCAAGCGCGCCCTCGCCTTCGGCCCCTACGCCGACCTCCTCTGGGTCGAGACGGGCGACCCGTCTGTCGAGGTGGCCACGGAGCTCGGCCACGCCGTGCGTGAACAATTCCCCGGCAAGGGTCTCGTGTACAACCTTTCCCCTTCGTTCAACTGGATGGCCCACGGCTTCACCCAGGACACGCTCAAGTCGTTCATCTGGGACATTGCGAAGGAAGGATTCACCCTCCAGCTCGTCTCGCTCGCGGGTCTGCACAGCACCGCCACCATCAGCAACGAGCTGGCCCGCCGCTTCAAGGACGAGGGCATGCAGGCGTATGTTGAGCTGGTGCAGAAGCGCGAGAAGGAGCTCGGTGTTGATGTGCTGACGCACCAGAAGTGGAGCGGCGCTAACTACGTCGATGCCATTCTGGGACACATTCAGAGCGGTAGCTCGTCTAGCAAGAGTATGGGTGAGGGTAACACTGAGAACCAGTTCGTGTAAGGGTCCATTGGTCGGTTGGTCGGGATACAGTACGTACATATTTGAGTGAGTGATGTTGTGTGGCAACGAGGTCAATGGGGGGACTTGCTTGGTCTGGCTGGCGGGCGGCTATTTCGGGTTCGGTTGGTTGGCTCAAGGCGAAGTCTTTGCATGGCATTTCACGGGGCGTCCTTTTCTAATGTTCTTTTTTGTTTTTCTGGTTATTGCAGCATACTTTTCTTGGTCTATAAGTAGCCTAGGTGCTCTTGTTGTGTGGCTAGATAGATGTTATACGAAAGGTTCTTTGTGCATATTCATCATCTCCAGGTAGATGTAACATATGAGGATACTTGTACCTTGCATACTACAGCTCGCTGCGCATCAACTGATCGCATACCTGAACCTCCTATCGCATCACTTTGTACCTTTGCATATCGGGGAACGCATACGTTTGTCCATTGCTTCTATACACAGGAACCATCATAACTCATCATAGGCATCGTCGCCAGCAACTCACCCCCACCCTCTTACTTCTCCAAACTCTCCTTCAACGCATTATTAACCGGCGCCCTCGTCGGCGCTCCCTCCGGGGTAACATACGCCTTCGTCATCCCACCATCAACCACCATATCATGCCCATTAACAAAACTAGCTTCATCACTCGCCAAAAACACCACCGCCTGCGCCTGCTCCACCGCCTCTCCAAACCTCCCACTCGGGAAATGGATCTCCCTCCTCAACCTCTTCGCCTTATCATCACCCAACCAATCCTGCAACAACGGGGTGTTGAGGGGGGCCGGACACAAACTGTTAAACCTAAATCCTTCGCGAGCGTGCACCATAGCCAGCTCGCGCGTCATGGCGAGGACAGCGCCCTTGGAGGCCGTGTAAGCCAGCTGGGGGGTGGCGGAGCCGACTAGGGCCACGACGGAGGCCGTGTTGATAATGCTGCCCTTGGTCTTTTTGTGCTTGCGCAGGGACAAGACGGCGTGCTTGCACCCGAACCAGACTCCCTTGACGTTGATGTTGTGCGTTAGGTCCCAGATGGCTTCGGGCGTGGCGACGGCGTCGTCGTCCTGGCTGTGCATGATCCCGGCGTTGTTGAAGATTATGTCGAGACCGCCCCAGGGGTCGAGGTGGGATACCATCTTTTCTACCTGGTCTTCTTTGGAGACGTCGCAGACCTGTTTTGGAGGTTAAATGGTTGTTAGTTTGGGTTGTTCTTGACCTGCAAAAAGAGGTGGGTTTTTGGGGGCGAGGAATAGGTGACGTACGATGGATTCAACTCGCGATGCGTTGGGCACCAGCTGCTTGACTTTGGCTTCGGCGCGCTGGACGGCTTCGGCGGAGATGTCGGCCATGAGGACATTGGCGCCCTCTTTGGCGAAGAGGATGCTGGTCTCTAGGCCGATGCCTCTGTTTGGACGTGGGAGATACCATAATCAGTTTGTTTTGTTCTCCTTGGGCGTTTTGTCCCCGGGGTCTAGACTTACCCAGCGGCGCCGGTGATGATGGCATTCTTGCCCGCAAGACGTCCAGGCATGATGTATGATTTGTTAGGAGACTGAAGTTAAGAATTAAGCTTTGAGGTTCGTCTTGCGTAGGTGAACAAGCTATCGAGGTGTCAGTTGTTTGGAAAGACGAGCAGCGGGGCGGGCTGTTGATAGATAAGGTTCACGGACAACGAGATGAGATCTGGCGGAGAACAATGACGTTCGAAGATTCAGAGAAAGAGCAATGGAGAAGTTTATTAGATTGAAGCTTCAACAAACTCGCCTCAGGTGGACTATCTCTTTCAGATAGCATCCAACAGGAGACACAAACACGGCAAGCTATCAAGCGGGAGGAGGCGGTTGTTGCTGATCCAAAAATGGATCCGAGAACGGACGATTGTAATACGCAGGGCAGACACACCTCACACAGAGAGAGGTACATCGTGTTATCACTGCTGCTCCACCAGAACCACAGATTCGCAGTGTGTCCTTCCCTTCGAGCCATGGCGGCTGTCAGCTGGTCTGTGACGTTTGATAAGCATACTCGACATCGCAAGCTCACTGGTGAGTTTCTGGATGAGTGGATGGGTTACCCCGGAGGTTCATGCTCGTGGTGTTTCTGTTTGTCGTCAGGTCTCAACTCCAGCGCCAGTTGGCCAGCAAGGTAAGGGTGGCCTGCTTAGGAGAATGAGGGGTGATGGGTCCCGTCCTTGGTATGCAGTGGGGTGCCCCGCCGCCCTTAGCTTCCTGGAGTATGATGTGGACTCGAGTGGATGGAATCGTGGACATTCCTGGCGTCAGTTCAGTTTCACAAACTGTCTTGGTGTGATGACATTCTGAGCATGTTTGTCTATGAACTTTCATCTCGAGTTTTGGATGGCTTTGATCGCATCTGAGAATAGTATCGACATGTTCTGGAGGGCCGGGTCGGGCAGTTTCAAGACACCAGCGGGCTTGATCAGCTGCTCAAAGCGGCGGGGGTTGTCAATATTCGCCGATGACGGAGCTGTCTTGGAGAGATGGCTGTTGTGACACGGTGAGCTTATCGTCGAGTGTCGGCTGTGACTACAGGAAGATCATTAAGATATGTCGGCTCTTATATGAAACGACAGAGAATTATATGATTTGCTTCTTTTACAAGCTTTTTGATAAGATCGAGAATCGCATGATGGACCGGGAATCTCAAGACGTACAGTTCATAGCGCACTGTCCTGTCCAAGTGAAAGCCAAGAAAGCCAAGGTATAACCCTGATGCAGAAGCTCAGTGGTGACGTAGGGTTTCAAGATCCATAGATATGATTGGCTGTTGCCCCATCGTTCGTCCGATAAGCTTATCGGTTCTCAAACGCACACTGTGCAGCGACCCGGTTGCAGTTCAGGAACCACTGACGGGGCCCCTCGAGGTGATCGTCATCATCCCATCCGCCGTTTCATCTGGTTCAAGAGAAACCATCTTGCGCGTCGAGCCCTTTCTTCCGTCTAACCTCAGAACAACCTAAAGACAAATCACGGTACCCTATCTTCTTACGTTGGCGAGGTTGTTCAACTTCTCTTGACAAGCGCATCGCTGTCTTCCTCCGCCAGTATCCGACCCTTATCTCGAACGTTTGATCACCGCTTCGAATCCCGGACGTCTCCTTGAGCTTCTCCGTACATACTTCCTTAAAGATAGAAGGTCTCCGATATCCAAAATGGCTCCGAACGGTAACGACACGAAAGAGATAACAGCGGCGCAGCTCCCCGACCTGCTCGCCAATGACAACTCGGTCAAGCTCGCCGGTATCGATGTCGACGGTCAACTGCGCGGCAAGCTTGTATCCAAGAAGAAATTCCTCTCCATTGCCGAGTCAGGGTTCGGCTTCTGCTCTGTCATTTTTGGGTGGGATATGCATGATCAGACATACATAAAAGAGCTGAAGGTCAGCAACAAGGAGAACGGATACAGAGACATCATTGCTATCCCAGATCTGAACAGCTTCCGGCGCATTCCGTGGGAGAACAATGTACCGTTCTTCTTGGTCAGCTTCCATGACCCCGATACCATGGAACCTGTGTCGGCTTGCCCGCGTGGTCTGCTGAGGAAACAGTTGGCAAAGCTGGGTGAGGAGGGATATGGTGCTATGGCTGGAGGTGGGTACTCTTGGACAACAAGATATTACAGAAACATTGCTAACCAGAACCACGATAACAGCCGAGTACGAGTTCTTCCAATTCCGAGCTCCCTCACAAAGTGCTTCCGATTCAACAGCGTCGTACCTGAAGGAGAACCCTCCTCATTCACTACCATCCCTGACTGAGGGCATGTTTGGCTACAGCTTAACACGACCGGTTCACAACAAGGATTACTACTATGATATTTTCAACACATGCGAACAGTTCCAGTGCAATATCGAGGGCTGGCACACGGAGAGTGGACCGGGTGTGTTTGAGGCTGCGCTCGAGTTCGGCGAAGTTAAGCAGATGGCCGACCGTGCAAGTTTGTTCAAGTACGCATATTCTCCCTTGCTTTTCACCTATGCACTTCGCGCTAACACAGCTGTCGCAGATATGTGGTCAAGTCTGTAGCCACAAAATACGGAATCACTCCTTGTTTCATGGCCAAGCCCAAGCAAGGTCTCCCTGGAAACAGCGGGCATATGCACATCTCGCTAGTTGACAAAGATGGCAAGAATCTTTTGGCTCGCGAAGAGGCCGATCCCAATGCCCCATATCCCGATGTGGCCTATCTCTCCGACCTGGGTAGACATTTCCTTGCCGGAATCCTTGAGGGTCTACCGGATGTCATGCCCATGGTTGCCCCAACCATCAACAGCTACAAGCGACTTGTCGAGAACTTCTGGGCACCTGTAACCGTCTCCTGGGGCCTGGAACACCGTGCCGCTTCTATCAGACTTATCGGTCCTCCGGGCTCCAAGGCTGGTGCCACCCGCTTCGAAGTTCGCGTCCCCGGTGCGGATGCCAACCCGTTCTACGTTTTGTCCGCCGTGCTAGCATTGGGCTGGCGCGGTGTGGAGAAGAAGCTTGAGATTCCTTGCCCGCCACTAGGAAAGGGAGAGCAGGTAGGCGGGGAGACGGATGCGGGTGCTAGGTTGGCCAAGAGTCTGAAGGAGGCTACCGAGCGATTTATGAGGAAGGATAGTATCGCGAGGGAAGTGTTTGGAGACGAGTTTGTGGACCATTATGGTGGGACGAGAGAGCATGAGATCCGGCTTTGGGATGAGGCCGTCACGGACTGGTAAGTTACTGCCCCAAGGATTTTCATCGGTGCTCTCCTGAATGGGAGTTTGAAGACAATCTGCTAACAATTTGAACAGGGAGATGAAGAGGTATATCGAGACCGTCTAAACTACCGAACACTTTCCTTTGTTTTAGTCACGAGTCACGACTGATAAACCATATGGCTTACTGTTTTTGGGTTGTAATGCGCTGGAGTCATCTTTGAAGTTGGATAACTTTATTCGCATCTTTAAGCAGTTTAATGCGATACCCAGTTATGTCTTTGATGTTCTTTGGTTCTCCCGGATGGGAGAAGCGCCTTCCATATCCTACACCACTTTGTCCACCAGCCAGACTCCAGCCCAGCTCAGCCTCGGCCCCCGCTCCTTCCTCCTTCCATCCCATCCCAAACCAGACCTGCCTAGCGGGTATATGATTGACCCAATCAACACCTTCTTTCACCAACAACCGCTTGGTTGAATGGCGTAACGGTCTACCGTCCTAACACCTCAACCCACCCTCCGAAAAAGATACCTGTCAGTTCGGAAACGATGATGTACATTCAAGTAACCCAAAGAGCAGTTCCATATCGTAGACCGCGTCCTATTTCTAGGATCTGTTAGTATCTGCAGCGACAGAAGAAGGTAATCACAAATAAAACTAAAAGGTTATGGAGTTGAGACGGTTAACCGATGTGCGGCTTGATCGAGCGGTTGTTGGTCTTTCTTTTTTTTTGTTTCTTTTTTGTACCTTCTTCGGAGGTTGCGGGTTGAGTGGAGGGAGGTGGTGCGTTCGAACCACGGTGGTTTGTGACATCCTGCTTTTTTTCTTTTTCTTCTTCTTTTTTGGCTTCTTTTACTTGCCACGGCACTTGCTTTGACGAGTTCTACCCAGGTAAGACTCTTCCCAGTTCAAATCAGACTTTGTCAAGCGGCGCCGAGTCAAGTTAAGGTTAGCTAGCAGTGGTCATGGCTCTTTTTTTTGGTCCCGACTGCATGCAACCCTCCTCACGCCTCACCTACTTACGGGTGCGGCTTGGATAGGGCGGCGGCGTGGATGCGAATTAGTGGCGGTGGTGATGGCTTAACAACTCCGGTCTGTCGGTATTTGCGGTCACACACTTTCTGTGTCATATCATGCTCCCAACTTGAAGGAGATCATGGGTTTCGGGAGTGGGATGATACCTATGAAACGGGATTTGAAAGGGAGGAGTGGTTGAAAGTGAAGGTGGACTTGAGAGTTCTGTGTCGGTTTCGTGTAGTGTCATGGTATCTGTACAACATCACATGTAAGCAGGCGTCACGTTCGTCTCTATGTGTGAGCGATGTGTCTACTCTTGAGTTCTTCAATGAAAGTGCAAAACTAATCAGAAAATTATCATAGAACAGGTTGTATGGTCGTGATAGAGAATGATGGCTTTGAAGTTTCTGCAATACTCAGGGTTCAAAAAGGGGGCAAATGTCGTTATTATATGACGAACTCCTGTTTTATGTGTCTGATTTTAGCATGAGCGGAAATTCACACGGCGAAGTCTGAAGAGTGACCATCATCCTCAAGAAGAAGTATAGAGGCAGCCTTGCCTGTGTGATTTCACTCGCGAGACTTCAAGTTGAGACCAAAGGTCTGGAACACTCTGGAATAGGTACCGATACGAGACTACCTCAAGACACTGTCTGTCCTAAGTAGCCATGACGAGGGGCCGCGACAGTTCGAGAAAGGAGTCACAGCATCCAGTGTGTGACGTCGGGTTTTCTTACAGGTGTGACCTGTGTCACTCTCACCACTTCTCTCACACTATCCAGAGGCGCCACTATTTTGAGAGTCATAGGAGGATTAGCCTGATGTTGTCTTGATGGCGAGAATGAGACGGATGGCATAGACTCCGATGTCAGATCATCAAGAGAGACGTTTCTTGATAGAGGAGCGAGTGATGGTTGCCGCTTTGAAGGACGGGCAACATTGCCCTTGAGAATATACGGGCAGGGCAAGGAGCAACTGGAGTTGCCATTAAGGACATTCATTTCCAACGTGGATGTTGATTCCAACATTGGAAGGCAAGTTAAGACTAGGCCTTCCTCATCCTCATCAAAGGTTGCTCGGCGATAAGGAGCAAGATCATGGTGTACAGACACCCTTGTCGTCGAGGCCATCATTTGTACCTGAATAGGTAGGGTCCAGGACTTACATATTGTCTTTTACGCTGGCTTCCACTTACCATAGGAAGTCGCGGTGAAGCCCCGAGCGCAGTCGACGTTATCTGCCCAATCCTGAAGTTACGATAAGTCGGTACCTTGATCAGCGAGGTATTTTTGGCAGAAGCCGAAGCAAAAGGACGAAGGATTCTCTGCCTTCAGTTGCTGGGCTACAGGGCTACCATCACGGGCAGGAAGATCGGCCGGACCACGAGAAGGGGGAGAAGGGCTTGGAAGGCTAATTTCCCCCAATAGCGGTTGCCTGCTGCGGCTGAGACCAAGGATGATTGTGATGCCGTTTTTTGAGCCACACATCGTCAGCACTAAGAAAAGGGCGGACTGGTGAGAGTGGGCGGGAAATAGCCAACCAAAGGGAAGGAAATCATGAGAAGCTAGAAGGGGGGAGGGGTGTCATCAGAAGGAATCCTTTTATTTTCTTTTCCCCCTCTCTGATACGCCATCTGTCACAAAACGGCTTTTTGCGAGATTCTGCATTTTGTCCGATCCAAGATGCGATAACCGCTCTTTTGTTGCAGCGCATGCTGGGTACCGGCTAGCACCCGTTCAGCGGTCCGGACCTTGAGAATGGGCGAGGTAGTATTTAAAGAGTTCTGGTGGTGATTTCCAAGCGGCATTGCACCTGAATGAGAAGTTGCGCAAAGATGGGAAATGTTGCGGGAGTTGAAAAGCGGTGCCGTGGTTGTGCACAAAGTTCAACGTCTGGTTGATGTTTCGGATTTGGGATGCCACGATGGACCCTGATCGAAGGACCCACATTTTCATTGGCGCCCAAGCTCCGACTCTTGGCAGTCTTACTAGTGGAACCCTCCACGGCAGCGCCAAGCCAACCTCAACCCAACCCAACCATTTGACTCTCTCTTCACTTTCTCCTCTCGTTTTTCTCTGCAACGACACTCCGTCGGGGGACTCGTCCAATGATCAACTTCAACGATATCGATAACGCTTTGGGACCCCAAAGACCTCGGCGAGTTTTACAAACTTCACCAGAGTTCACAAGAGGAATTCCAGGCGGGGATTTTCAGGTCTTGAGGGACATGACAGCCAACCGCGACTCAACGCGCCTGACACGCTCCCCCTCTTCTCCTCGCACTCAGGCCCATCCTTAGTCGCGGGAATTATACCTCTTTTATGGGGATGGATTACTGAGCGCCCAAGAGGATCGATTTCCGCTGCTGGCCGCATCGCCTTGTTCCCATTTCCCGTCCTTTACCGGGCATGCGATTCCCATATACCAGAACCACCCAAGGCTTATCGCAATCAACATGGAACCGATGCTGCTTATTCGAGTCACCTCTCTGACCACTACACCCAGATGACGCCATAACTTTGTCTCTTTGTACCCGGACTCAAGGTCCTGGCGGGCATTTGAAGAGTGACAGGCAGGTGTTCTCCCCTCTTCTCTCTCCAACCGAGACCTTTGGCAAGTTCAGAAGTTGTCATCTCCCGTCCTTTTCAGCCTCAGTACACCGGGCTGAACAGCATGCGGCGCTTACTATGTATCTGAAGGGTAAAAAGGCTGCCTCTACCAAGTTATGCTCGCTCGACGACGATTGGCGGCTTGACCGGCATGGCGTTGGGTAGCTTCACTGTGCCGCATCGCAACTGGATCGCAACTGGTCCCATTCCAGTGTATTTCCCCTTTGGGTCATGTCCGGCTATCTGATGTTACTGTCACGCTTTTTAATTAAGGCTTCCCCCCTGTCGCTACTTTGGAGGCAGGAAGAGGCGCCGACTCAACGTCAAGGACGAATGGTGCAGTGACGAGGGACATCTCCAGACCATTCACTCCACGATACAATAACAAATGGAGATACAAACTGCGAGGACCCCTACCACGGCATTGCCCACTTGCACGGGTGCACCGCTTATCTCTCCCGCCTCCATACAAGTTAGTGGCTGATCGAATTCGCTGACATGAGATGCTTCATGCTTGACGGGGCTGGGGACACTTGGATTAGAACCTCCAAGTAGATCTTCTCCGGATCTTTCTGGCAGTGCCCCCTTCTCGTCAACTTCTCGAACGGTGAATCCAAGATCCCGCTTCCCGGGTCCGGTAGCAATCTTGCAACTCCCGAGCGGCCTGTCCGCACTCCCTGCTAGGCAAAAGCCAAATGGGTGGATTCGCGTGTCCGAACCGCTGCATACCGGATGAGCTTCACTATCCATGAGTGGCTCGTACGAACCACATGTACAACTCACAACGTGTGGTTGAGTTTTACAACAGTCCGTGGACCATCGGATACCATATTGATGCTACACGACATGGCAGTGAAGGATAGTTGCAATACCAATGCCGCCACGGAGTCGCCATGCCATACGTTCGAGGTTGTGGTGAACTCGCCGCCATTGGGTCTTCTTGATCGAGACTTCAGTCAAGATTAAGCTGGTCTACAGGCGGAACTATGAAAATTGGATGCCTGAATCCAATTCTGAGAACTTAGTCAAGATCACAACTTATATCCAGTAAATTGCGAAGGGATCTGGAGGATCACCAGCCTCTTTCCTCAACAAGCGACACCTGTTCATCCGGATCCTTCGTCTGCTTGGCCAAGCACTCGCGAACAGGGTCCCTGGCTATGGTGCTAAGGCGTGTGGGTCTCTTCATTTTCTCCATTCTTTTTTCTCTGGAGCCGCTGCTGTTTGGATGGGTGTCAATCTAACACAGCCCTACGAGCCCCGAATTGGTGTCTTCTCTGACTGGCCAGTTGCTACGAGGACAAACGCAGTCCTCACCCTCTTTCGCATTTCTGACCTACGGGGAGGCTAGGTTATCCAGTACCAGTGAGAATTCACCAGCCACATTTCGGCTCATTGGCTCGGGCATGCTGTTGACATCTCGGACCAAAAGCTTCTCTTCCTTCGTTTTCTCGTGTTCAACCAAAGAGCGTCAGGCCTTGACCCTCACCGTATCCACTCATCAGTGCCAAAGGCTGTGCCCAACCTGGTGGGTCGTCGGATGGCTTGTTTCCGCTCCATGCTGACGGGACTTCTCGTTTCTAAACCCGAATAGGCCAACGGAGAATAAGATCTCTGCCCATGGCTCTCCCCAAGCTTCCAGCTTCGCCCGTAGTTCTGGTGGGCGGAGCACCGATTGGGTTTAGTCTAGCTCTATTTTCTGACTACAGGCACCAAGATCCGCACCCTGTCTTAGTCGATGCTCGACATCCATGCTCTCGAGATCTCTTGGTGGCTCTGTTACCCCCCATGTTGTTGTGTGGCCCATAGCTCGATCTTATCGTGGACTTGCAGCTCGAATAAATACATTTAGCGGCCCAACGTTTGCTTCCTTCTTCCTCTTTTCCACCCCTAGCTTCACACTGTTGGTCACTTGTTGACTGTTCGATACCCGCTTGAGAACTACTTTGGGCAGGGTCAAGCTTCCATTGTGTTCGCGACTTTCCATCACGAGCTTTTCCTCTTTACACTCTTATATCTTTTTCCTTATCTGAGAAGCTCCTCATTTCACCCGCCCTCGTGGGCGCGATACTCTACACACCATGGCGGCGGTTATTCTCACACTCGTCCTAGCGACCTTGGTACAAGGTCTCCGGTACGATCCAGACTACGTCGACTACAACCTTAACCAAAATAAGGATGCCGTGAACCCATTGGACTACTCTGCGCCGAAACGAGATAAATACACTCCGTCCCCAAAGGACTGGCTATTTCCCTTCTACACGCTTTTCCTCGACAGGTTTGCCAACGGCGACCCTACCAATGACAATATCAACGGCACTGTCTATGAGCAAGATCCCACGAGCAACCAGTTGCGGCATGGAGGCGATGTTCAGGGTATCATTGACAGCCTGGACTACATCCAGGGCATGGGGATGAAGGTAAGTGGCAGGAGGTGGTATTAGGAATGGGAGTCGTGGCTGACTGCGAAACAGGCTATTTACATTGCTGGTTCACCATTTATCAATCTTCCTTGGGGTGTTGACTCGTACTCGGTAAGTGGTCATGACGGAAAAAAAAGATATCGATATATGGTTTTTCTGACCGCGCCATAGCCCATTGATTTGACTCTCTTGGACATGCATTATGGCACCATCAAGGACTGGCAACGCATGGTGGACGAGATTCACAAGCGTGATATGTATGTCATGATTGATCACACATTCTCAACGTAAGTTACAGACGCCTTTTCCCAACACCCGTCCCTCATTTCCACGGCAAATGGCTTACAGTGAACTCAGTATGAGCGATCTTCTGGCATTCAAAGGCTTCGAGAATGAAACCGCACCCTTTACACTCAAGGAACACAAGGTGCACTACAAGGGTAACCGAGAGTACCTCGATTTTGCGCCATCCAACGAATACAAGGACGAATGCCAATATCCCAGATTTTGGGATGAAACGGGAATGCCTGTTGGAGAGGACGTCACCAGCCAGTTGAAAGGTTGCTACGACAGTGATTTCGACCAGTACGGCGACATGGAAGCCTTCGGTGTCCATCCGGACTGGCAACGTTCCTTGGCCAAGTTCGCTAGTGTCCAGGATCGGTTGAGGGAATGGGTACCATCTGTTCGCAAACGCATCGAGTTATTCTCCTGTCTTTCGATCAGGGTGCTTGACGTTGACGGGTTCCGCTTCGATAAGGCCACACAAGTCACGGTTGATGCTATGGCCGAGCATAACGAAGCCGTCCGCAAGTGTGCCAAAGAGCACAACAAAGACAACTTCTTCATGCCCGGCGAAATCACCGGTGGCGACGGCTACGGTGCGATATATATCGGCAGAGGACGGCAAATGAATCAGAGGCCGAGTTTTCCCCAAGTCATGAATCTAACGACCAAAGAGCTGAGCAAGAACAACAGCCTGATTATCCGCGACGAGGGCAAAAACGGCCTCGACGCTGCTGCTTTCCATTATTCGGCATACCGCTTTCTCACTAGGTTCGTCGGTATGAGCGGAAACTTGGAAGCCGGTTACGACCTGCCGCTCAACTGGGTTCAGATGTGGAACCAGATGATCATCACCAACGATTTTGTCAACCCTAACACTGGCGTGTTCGACCCACGGCACATGTACGGAACTATGAACCAGGATGTGTTCCGGTGGTCTGGCATCAAGCAGGGTACACAGAGGATGCTTCTGGGTCTGTTCATTATGACTCTGCACATGCCCGGTATTCCGTTGGTCTTCTACGGCGAAGAGCAGGAATTTTACGTTCTTGACAGCACGGCGGATAACTACATGTTCGGACGACAGGCCTTCTCGCCTACCCCTGGTTGGATGCTCCACGGCTGCCATGCCGGCAACAGTACCCAATACATTGGCTGGCCCATTGAATCAGCAAGGACCGGCTGCAACGACCCCAAGGTTGCGCTGGATCACCGTGACCCATCGGCTCCGGTCCGCAACATCATGAAGTCGATGTACCACATGCGCGAGAAGTATGAGACCTTCCGTGAAGCATGGCTCCTGCAGACCCTTAGTTCGAAGATCAGGGTTGAGAAGCTCGAAGGCAGCAACACAAGCACCGAGTTCGGCATTTGGTCCGTTGCACGCGCGTTTATGCCTGGGGTTCAAAAAGAATTATATCCAGCTGAACCCGTCTGGCTTGTCTATCACAACGAGGAAAAGGAAACCGAGTATACATTCGACTGCTCTAAGAAGGACAAGGACTTCATCTCTCCATTCGATGCTGGAGCGACGATCAAGAACTTGTTCTACCCATATGACGAGATCAAACTGGAGAAATCCTCTCAGAGTTTAGGATTCGCTAATTCCCATGCTGTGAGCGGCTGCCTTAGCAATGTCACCATGGCGCCCTTCGAATTCAGAGCCTATGTGCTCAAGGAAGATTGGGAGTCACCCCCGCCTATGATCACCAAGTTCACTCCTGGCCACGACGCTTCTGTCGAGTCTCACGGTAACGGCAAGGTCGATATCGAACTAGAGTTCTCGGAGGAAATGGACTGTGAGGAGGTCTTCAAGTCGATCTCCTTCACGTCGACAACCGAAGAGAAGGCCGATATCAAGATCGATACACACCAGTGCAAAAATATCACGGCCAGCTTCATCGTCGAATACGTCGGCGCTATCCCCTCGACCTGGAGGTTCAACGCCAATTTGTCCAACGTAAAGGACGGTATTCACAAAATCACCGTGAAGGATCCCAAGTCCGGCCGCAAGGTCGGCACGGGCACTACCGATCACTTCCTCCTCCGTGTCGGTTCATCCAACAACCCGATTGTTTATCCCATGAACGCCAACTATTCGAAGACGCTGGTGACGAAGGAGGGCAGTGATCTCTTCGTCAACCATGTTGCGGCCGGTGCCGATAAGTGGCGCTATTCGACCAACTGGGGCTCAACCTGGAGCGACTGGCTCGAGTACAAGGGAGGCAAGGAGAAAATCGATAAGCTAAATTGGGTTGGAACCAAGAGACAGGAATGGGATGGTGACCATGTCATGGTTCAGTACTGGTCCAAGCTGCTGGGTAGCGCCTCGTTCGTCCAGTCTGGTGACAGCAAAGACACCAAGGCGCGCCGCTTCCCGCACCTCTTTGCCAATGGTCTCTTTAACAAGTTTGGCTTCGATGCTGGTGTCAAGAATGAGCTGAAGCTGGTTGGTGACGGGCTGTGGGAGGGCCACGTGATGGATGAGTGGCCCACCCACTTCCAGCTCAACGTATGGGGCATGAATCCCGATCAGAAGCCTGACGCCGGGTGGGTGTTTGGCGATGTGGATGGTGATGGGGTTCTGGATCGTATGCCGCCTTCATCTTTGGCGTTGAACGTGATCAATGCTACGGAACCGCCACCGATGCCTGCGCTGTCCTGGAAGCTTGTCTTCAACGATGCGCTGCTCACTTTCCGCAAGGAGCCACAGGGAAACATGTGGATTCAGATCATCATGTTCATCCTTCTGGCTTCACTCCCCATCGTCGGCGGTCTCACTGCCGTCTGGATTTTTATGGGCTCTTTCTACAAGGTCAAGGTTAACAAGGTCGGCTTCAAGCGCCGCGGTCGCTCACCTCTGCGCGATATTGGCAAGCGCATCAGCAGTACCGTTTCTTTCGAGAATTTCCGCCACAAGGACGTGGGCGATACGGAGCTTGCTGTCGTCCCTGGCAAGCGCAGAAAGGTCATCATTGCTACCATGGAATACAATATCGACGACTGGAACATCAAGATCAAGATTGGCGGTCTCGGCGTTATGGCCCAGCTCATGGGTAAGGCTCTGGAGCACCAGGATCTGATCTGGGTCGTGCCCTGCGTCGGTGGCATCGACTACCCTATCGACCAGCGCGCTGAGCCAATGTACGTGCCCATCATGGGCAAGGAGTACGAGATCGAAGTGCAGTACCACCAGGTTCAGAATATCACGTACGTGCTGCTTGACGCACCCATCTTCCGTACCCAGTCCAAGGCCGACCCCTACCCGCCGCGCATGGATGACATGGACTCGGCCATCTACTACGCTGCCTGGAACTACTGCATTGCCGAGGCCATTCGTCGGTTCAACCCGGACATGTACCACATCAACGACTATCACGGTGCGGCAGCGCCGTTGTACCTGCTTCCTGAACGCACCATCCCTTGCGCTCTTTCGCTTCATAATGCTGAATTCCAAGGCATGTGGCCTATGCGCACGCCTGAGGAGTCTAAGGAGGTGTGCGAGGTGTTCAACTTGGATCCGGAAGTCGTGAAGGAGTATGTCCAGTTCGGCTCGGTCTTCAACCTCCTCCACGCCGGAGCAAGCTATTTGCGTGTCCATCAAAAGGGCTTTGGTGCCGTGGGCGTCTCGAAGAAGTATGGCGACCGCTCTTACGCCCGCTATCCTATCTTCTGGGGTTTGTCCAAGATCGGCCAGCTGCCTAATCCTGACCCGAGCGACACGGCTGAGTGGAGCAGAGACGAACAGGTCCAGGAGAAGGACGTCGTCGTCGATCTTGAGGCCGAGGCTAAACGTGGTGATCTCAGAAGACAGGCTCAGGAGTGGGCTGGATTGGAAGTCAACCCGGATGCAGAGCTCTTCGTGTTCGTCGGCAGATGGTCGCTACAGAAGGGCGTCGATCTTATTGCTGATATTTTCCCGTCTATCCTTGAGAAGTATCCCACTACCCAGCTCATTTGCGTCGGCCCGGTTATCGATCTGTATGGCAAGTTTGCGGCGCTCAAGTTGGCCACGCTCATGGAGAAGTATCCCAAGCGCGTTTACAGCAAGCCCGAGTTTACCGCCCTGCCTCCTTGTATCTTCAGCGGCGCCGAGTTTGCTCTGATTCCCTCTCGCGACGAACCGTTTGGCCTGGTCGCTGTTGAATTCGGTCGCAAAGGCGCGCTCGGCGTTGGTGCCCGCGTTGGTGGCCTTGGACAGATGCCTGGTTTCTGGTACACGATCGAGTCGACCGCCCCTCAGCATCTTATTCAGCAATTCCGAGGAGCCATTGTCAGTGCCTTGGAAAGCAAGAAGAAGAACCGCCAGATGATGAGAGCATGGAGTGCTAAACAACGTTTCCCTGTCGCTCAATGGGTTGAGGACCTGGATACGCTCCAGACCGAGGCTATTCGCATTCATCACAAGGAAGCCAAGAAGCGGAAGAGAGTCTCTAGTGGCTCCTTGCTCACGGTTCCCTCTAACATTGATCTTAACGGCAACAATACCCAGCGGGATTACTTTGATGATGCCGTCGAGACTCCTGCGGGCGCACGATCTCGAGCAGCTTCTACTTCTTCGACTCCGGGGCCCCAGCACGGTGCTACACACCACAGACGAACCGCCTCCAACCCCTTTGATGATGACATTCCTAGCATTGCGTCGCCACCTCCCGGGGCTCCCGAATCTCCTCCTACCGTTAACGTGGATCGTATCCGCGATCATTCCGACCACGGTGGTGAAGACGGTGCTGATGAACCCCTCATGCCACCCCTCATGCCACCGAACCCCCTGTTCCTTAACCCCTCTGCCAGTTCGTCGGTCACGGATGTCCGCTCTATCGCAGCTAATGCCTTCGGCCAAGCGGGTGATCGCAGCAGTGTCGACACCTTCGCGATGCGCATGATGTCTCCCGACGGTTCCGAGACCCGTCCTCAAGCCTTCGGTCTGCTCAACCCACAAGCTCGTCCCGGTGCTGAAGGTCTCTACCAAGCCCGCAACCGCAACAGCTCGCGCCTCTCTGTCATCGATGTCGTTGGTGACAGGCAGGATTTCCGCCTGCAGAAGGTTGATCCCTTCTTCACTGATGCCACTGGCCAGTATTACCGCGAGTTCGAGCGCAAGCTCAACGGGCTCACCGCCAAGAACTCGGAAACCGAACTTTGCATCGAGGACTACCTCAAGGAAAGCGAAAAGGAGTGGTTCAAGGAATTCAGAAACGCCAAACTGGGCCGCAGCCGAAGCCCAAGCCGCTCTCGTAGCCCCATGCCAGGCTTGAAGATCAAGAAGACGAGACACGCGAGCATCGTTAGCGTCCAGAGTATTTCGCCTTCCGAAGACGACGACCGTGAGAACGAGGAACGCAACAATAACAACAACGAGGGTGTCGGCCACCATCGCGACGACCAATTCCTGCTTGGCGAAGGGTACAAGCCGCCCACCGGCTTGAAGAAGCTGCTCTCCATCCGCCTCGGCGACTGGCCTATTTACTCCTTCATCATCGCCCTCGGCCAGATTCTCGCCGCCAACACGTACCAAATCGTTCTCCTCGCCGGCGAATCCGGGCAAACGCCTACGCAACTGTATATCGTTGCAGGCACCTATGCTCTCGGCTCCCTTCTCTGGTGGTTCATGTTCCGCCGCCTCCCGGCCCTGTACTCGCTCTCCCTACCCTGGCTCTTCTATGGCCTGGCATTCATGCTTCTGGGCGTCACGCCGTTCATGCCGGAGCACATCCGTTTCCCAGTCCAGAATACTGCGTCGGCATTATACGCCGCTGGTGCATCAAGTGGATCGTTGTTTTTTGCCATGAACTTCGGCGATGAAGGTAAGACTTGTCTTTTTTTCTCTCTCTCCTCTATCCCTCGACAAATACACCCATGCTAACATATCCCTCAGGCGGCGTCCCCATAATGACTTGGATCTTCCGCGCCGCCATCATCCAAGGTATCCAACAAGTCTACATCCTAGCCCTCTGGTACTGGGGCAGCCTTCTCACCGCGCAAACCCCCACCGGCTCTCCCCACGTCGGCGTCTGGATCGCCAACAAAGTCCCCGTCGTCCTCGTCATCACCGTCCCCATCGCCCTCATCCTCTGGTCCCTCGGCGTCATCTCCTTCATCGGCCTCCCCGATTACTACCGCCAACTGCCCGACAAGATCCCCTCCTTCTACAAGTCCCTCCTGCGCCGCCACATCGTTCCCTGGTTCCTGCTCATGGTCGTCATCCAGAACTACTTCCTCTCGGCCCCCTACGGGCGCACCTGGGAGTTCCTCTTCTACTCCCGCGCCGTCCCCGGCTGGGCCATCTTGCTTCTGGCCATCGGCTTCTTCGTCGGCCTCTGGTGTTTGCTCCTCTGGCTGTTCGCCTACTTCACCAAAACCCACCCGTGGATCGTCCCCCTCTTCGCCATCGGCTTGGGAGCACCGCGCTGGGCACAGATGTTGTGGGCGACCAGCGGAATTGGACTCTATCTACCCTGGTGCGGCTCGGTCGCGCTTTCAGCCATTATCTCCCGCTGCTTGTGGCTGTGGTTGGGTCTGCTGGATACGGTGCAGGGAGTCGGGCTGGGTATGGTTTTGTTATTGACGCTTACCAGGCAGCATGTGGCTGCAACGCTTATTGGGGCGCAGTTCCTGGGCGCGGTGTTTATGATGTTGGCGAGGGCGACGGCGCCGGATAAGGATGGACCGGGGGATGTGTTTCCGGATTTTAGTGCGGGTGCGATGCCTGGGTTGGGGAGGCCGTGGTTTTGGGTGGTGTTGGGGTTGCAGTTGGTGCTGCCGATTGGGTTTTTCAAGTTCTTTAGGAAGGAGCAGGTTGCTAAGCCGTAAAGGACAAGTAAAGGGGGAGGGGGAGCAAGGGGATGAATAAGTAGGGTGGGATTGAATTTTTCTTACAAACTATTAACGGCCGGATGGATGCACGGAACGATAAAAAAGGATCTCGCTGGATGGATGAAATTGTTTTGGATATCCTGTGTTTGGAAAGGGAATTCCCATTTTGTTTTGTTACAGCATATACCCCCCTGTCACGAACGGATCTGGCTCGGAGGACTAGGTGTTTTGAGTGCTTTATGAATATCAAATCTTTTTGGGTTATAAACTCATCCAGTTTCTCCTCTTCATGTGTTTGTTTAATATGTTGACAGTTGAGGGAGACTGCCCGGTTGGAGGCTATACAACTTCACATACCGGTAGGTGATGGCAGACTGACCCCCGAATCCTGGGTTAGCTTATAGACGCTATTTGGCCCCCGGTATATCATGTTAAGCGGGTTTAGCTCAGTTGGGAGAGCGTCAGACTGAAGTCCACTTCACTCATAAATCTGAAGGTCGTGTGTTCGATCCACACAAACCGCACTTAACTTTTCTTTTTCCTTCTTTTCGCAAACCAAAAAAAAGTTGCATTGAGAACAAACAGTGGTGAACTAATATTTTTTTTTTCTATAACGTCCACTGGGTGGTTGGTGGTGGGGAAGGGTTTATAACGGCGTGTTTGTCTTTGTTACATCTTCCAAACGGGATCGATCGCCAAGATGGTGGTTTGAGGTTGTGACGTAGGTGTTAGTGGTCGGCCTCCCTCCACTCGTTAAGTCAAGAAACACATTCGGACTCTACCTTCGTTCTCAATGTTGGTGCCTAATTAAAACTCCAGCTTCATTCACAGTAGCAAACTTCACGGCCTTTTAAAGCATGTGCGATAGATAGGTGGATGTTTTGGGAATTATTCACCAGTGCAAGCAAATCATCAGTCAACATCATTGAGATCTCGACTTCATAGGGGTCGGCATTTTCGGTAAATTTGGCATTTTTACCATTCCTGACCGTTTACTATACAGACCAGACGTAAAAAGGCCGTGCACGAGTCCGTGCACCCACCCTAACAACTACGGTATAATTGTTAAATCTTTGCAGCGTTAATTAATTAGAATACTACCTACCGATTTGAATAACGATTAATTATATCGCTTCCTTTTAAGAACCTCTTTTTAATTAAGATGCTACCTACCTACTAGAACCAGGTTGTATTCAATAAATTTATTATTACCAACTAGCCCGGCGCGTAGTACCTTACTATTAATTATAAGTATTGCAATTATAAAGCAGCCTTTAATATTACCCGTATACGGCTTTACTTCGATGCCTATTGTTACGATGCACCAGCTCACGTAGTTCCGTATCGCGTAGTTGGGTACAAATGAAATAAATAACTAAAGCTAAAGAAGGAAAGAGGGAGAGGTTGAGATCTGGGCTCTGGAGTTGCATCCTTATATGGGATGGGCCCAGATTCTGCCAGCCTCGACCGCCTTCCTTATCTAATCTAACAATACACGTGAATGCGACATGCAGGTCGCGGTGCCAATTGAATGGTCGTGCGGTCAATGCCGCCCGTGCAACCAATCAGGGTGCTCGCATCAATGGCACCGGTGGGTCCTGTGGGTCTTGTCGATGAGACGAATGGGATGTGGTCCATGGCAACTAATATGTGGCGGAGTATATCCTTTTCGACGGTAAACCCTTTAATACCTTCGAGAATATTTTTATAAAGACTTTTCTTTATAGCTTTATCCTCTTCTATACCCCGCCAAATGCGAAGGATATTTCTAATGTGTGGTTCCTTAAGATCTATAGTTATATTAAGTAGTAAATCCGCGAGTAGTATATTACCCTGTAGTTGTATTTTAACGTCTTTTTCGATAAATTTGACGATTATACCGGTCGTTATATCCTCAACCTATCCTTCTCTATACTTAACGGTCCCTCTTTCTATTAGATTAATAAGGATATTAGGGCTATTGAATATACTTTTATTAACTTTATTACTATAATTATTAATATTGTTAATATTTTTGTCGAAGGAGTAAATGTAAAGATTAATATATTTATTATTAATATTTGTAATAGCGCGCGGCGGGCTATTGAGGAGTTTATAAGAAATAATTGCTTCCGCTATTCTTTTATTGTATTGTATAATTTATATTCGCTTTAGTTATTAATAAAGGATTTTATTAGTTTATTTACGTTTAGAAATATTACTTAATAGGTATTTATTATTATTAATTACTTTTAAGCTTTAAAATTCTAGTTTTTGCAATTATATAGTTTTATAATTATTTATTACGGTAAAATCGTTTTACTATTTACTAAGTAAATTAATAACCCTTTTATTATTTTATTTATATAGTAGATTAATTAAAGTAGTATAATTATTCGATAGGGGTTGTAATATAGATTAATTATTTCGATTTAGAAAGTAAAGCCCGTATTATAAGTTTTCGCCTATTAAATTCGATTTTAGAGATAGAATAATAATATATTCTATAATAGAGTAGTAGGAAATAATATCCTTATCCGGTTGTAATAAGTATTTGATATTATCGAGAGTACTTATTTTTAGTACGGTTTTAATATTATATAGAATTTTATATTGCTTCTTTACGAAGCCTAATTATTATTAGAAGTAGATAGATTATACATCGGCTACGTTATACCGAAGTAGAATAAAGTTTGGAATAGTTGGGTAGAATATTAATATTCTATTAACATTAAAGATTAGTAAGACTTAGAACGGGCTTTTATTACTAAAAGGAATAAGTAGTTAATTTTTATTAATTGGCTTGGGTATTTCTTATTACTATTTATTATAGTAGCGGTACTTGTAATAATTCGCTTATTTATTGAGAACTAATAAGCGATAGCGGTCGAATTCCTACGGATTTACGCCCCTTCGTTGGATTACGAGCCCTATAAGGTTATTAACGATTTTATGAATTTTCGTATTAGGGAGGGATTGTATACTCCCTATACTATTGTATAGGGTATAAATTTTGAGCCTAAGTAATTTTAGGTATATATAGCCAATATAGCCGAATCGAAATCAATTATTATATTACTAGTAATATGTATTTTTAATACCCTAATTAATAGTGTTCCTTATAAGAGGGCCTTTTCTACTATAAATTTCCTCGAGAGCCCAATATATAACCGGTTCGCTAGCGATAAGATGGATATAGTTTTATTTATTTATATAAATAGTAGGAAGCTTCGCTAATAGGATATAAGTTGGGCCCGTATGACGTACTAGTAAAGAGAGGATATAATATTGGAGTTAGAGGAGCGTTTATATGCGTATATGAGGGACGACGATTAATAGGAGGCTTAAGAAGTAGAGTAAATAAATTATATAGTATATATTACGAAATAAATAGATTTCCTAATGTAGTAATTATTACGATAATAATAATAACGAGGGCGGATTTAGGGGATTTGGGACTATTTGTATGGCCAAAACCCCCCTAAAATCCCAGTAAAATTTCGATTTTAGGGTGGGGTGCGGTTACGTGTGTATTAGAATCGCCATTTTTACTATTCTAGACGGAAAATTTCCGTATCTGACTGCAAGCCGGTCAGAGTGGCCGACCCCTACGACTTTATAGTGTTAGAGTAGAGGGTGGATTTCTGGGTTTCTAGCTATACTCTATATGGGTTAGCTGCCCAGCCTCCTGATATTACCTGATTTCTAGGCATATCTGGGTTACCCTAGTACCCCCTATACCTTTTGGGCGAGTTAATTATATATACTCTTTAATTAATTAATTTTGTACAATTATATTTGATAATTAATAGTCTGATTTGCGTATTTACAATTAGATATACTACGATAAACGATTATAAGTAATATCCCTACGAAACCGATAATATTAGCTATATTTCTATTAAAAGAATTTACTAATAAGGCCGTTATAGTTATCCTTAATACCCTATCCGATTAGCCTAGTTAGTACGAAGCTCTCAAGAGACTCGCTAGTAATAATTAAGATTTTAGTAATTAATTACTTAAAGGAGGAATTATAATTCAAAGAGTTCTACCGCCTAAGTTAGAAGATTTCTTTTTTACTAAGTAAGTAAAAGACTATATTCAAGCGGTAAAGAAGGAGTTCGTTAAATTCAATAGAGGAATCCGAATTAAAAAAGTCGTAATAATAATTACCCCTATAATAATTACTACTATTAATACTACTACTAATACGAATAGTAGTACTATTAAAACGACTACTATTATTTAATTTTAAAATAAAGCCGCCGCCGGCGCTAATTAAAATAATAATAATAATAAAGAAGAGGAAGAGGAGGATAATAATAAATATTGTACCGAATAAGATATTAAAGAGGATATAATTATTAACCTTATTACCGACTTAATTACTGCTAGAAAAGTAGTATATAATTAAATTAATAATATTTATAATATTCGTTATAAATATTAAAAAGATTTCGACAACGCTAATACCCGAATTAAGAATTGGATAAGTACTTACATCGCCGCCTACTATACTGATACCTCTTTCGAATAGGATAAATCTACTTGCGATTGGCTTAGAGAAATTAAAAGTTAAATTAATTATTACCCTATCGATTAAATCGCTAACGTTCGGCGAAAATATTAAGCCTTTATTAAAGAAATTAATAAGAAGTAATTTAAGGATTTTAAAAAATAGTTATTAAATTGGGAGGTCCTTATTACTAATGGGAAGAGATTTGGTATTAGTGAAGCGAATTCTTCTACCTTTTAATTTATAGACTTCGTCGATATAGTCCGCGATTATAAATTTATTTAAATAAGTAATGCTTAAAAGTTCGATAACGAATTTAAAGATATATTTTTGAAATATAAAGACGTATCCGCTAATTTTAAAAGGGTTAGTATATTAGAACGTATTGTACTATTAATTAATTTAAAGAAGGCTATAGTTTATAATATTTAAAGTACTAGCCGTTTTGGTTCGTAAAAGTTCGCGTTTAATAAGGAAGACGTTCTTAATTCTAAATATAAAAAGAAGTAGAAGGTAAACGTAAAGAAGAAATATAGCGCGGATAAAAACGTAAGAGATTTTTTACGGCCGAGAAAGAGAGGAAGTATTACGCTGCTTTATAAGGCTTACGAGCGAAGCCTTTACCTAATAAAGCGCTATTAGTATTTAATACTTAAGATTAGGGATAATTCTATTTAGAAGCCCAATAGCCCTATTTAGAAGCTTATTAATGAAAATTTCGAAAAGTATTCTAAAATCGGCAAAGAGGTTGAAAAGGCTAGGAATTAAATATAGAACCGCTTTATTGCTTTAGTGTAAATTATTATTTTAAAGAATTAAAGGAGATGAAAAATCGGTATTTACGATATAGTATTTCTTATTAAATAAAGTATTTTTAATATAAATAACGAAGAAGATAATACTTATTCGCTTAAGAATTCTATAATCCTTAATTCCGGGGCTTCCTTTTATATTTTTAACGAAATTAATTATTTCTCTTTATTTCGAATAGTATCCCTAAAGGATTACGTTTAGGCTAATAATTCTTAAATACTTATTAAAAGTTTTAGGAATATTAACGTAGAAGTATAAAGAGAAAAGGGAGTTCTAAGGCTACGGCTAAAAGAAATAGTTTTCTACTCTAATTTTACTATAAATTTTATATTATTACGCTTACTTCGAAAGTAAGGCCTTTATTAGGATTATAAACTACCTAATAATTGCCTCCGTCCATTAAACGGTTTACTCTTTTATTTCTTTTAAGAAATTTATTATTAAACGGTTTTCGAATACTTTCTCCTCTCTTTTAATTATACTACTTTCTTTACTCACTAAAATCGCTTTAATTCCTTTATTAGCCGCTGTACGTATAAAATACCCGTTAAACTTTAGTATAAACGATTTAATTACTATAATTTTTAAATCTTCGAATACCTTTATAATATCGAAAGCGCTAAATTTAAAGGCCCTGCTATTTATTAATATAATACGTATAATATTTTAAAGATTAAACGATAAATTAAACGAAAATTACGCGACCGAAGATTTAGGTTAGGAGAGCGATTCGCTATCAACTTTCTCGAGTACGAATAAGGGAGAGGAGGATTTAAATATATTATATTTATTACCTATTAATAGATTGGATTCGTCTAAGATATTTATATAGCGAATCGAATTATTAAAGCTATTATTAAAAGACTTCTTTCGGTTATTAATATAATTAATTACTAATATAACGTTAAAGTTAAATATATTAAATATAATAACGAATTCAATAACTAATATATTAAAAATAAATTCGCTATACGCTTTATTATTCTCGAGCCCTTAATACTTAATATTTAAATTCAAAATAGCAGTACTAAACGCTTAAAGGGTATAATTAAAGAAAAGGCGCGTATTATAATAAATAATTCTTACTTTCTTAATAACCTCTAGTTTTAAATTATTTTAACTTCGGTCTACTTTATTAACCGATTGCCTAAGTATTTCTATAATTAGAAATTACTATACGAGAGGTTTTATATTTTTGTAGCCTATTATAAAGGGGTATAGATTAAGTTTTGTAAGCCTAATTTTAATTATTTATACGTTTATGGTTATAAAGTATATACGATAATAAATACTATATAGAAGAAAGAGCAACGGCGTAAGAAATTTTAGCTAAAAGCCTAAATCGGCTTCTTCGTTAACTATTCTACTTCTTCTATTTACTAAATTTAGAATTTATAGATTAACTATATCGTCTATATTTATAATATTTTTTTTAATAAAGACTTAATTTATTTAAAGAACCCTAATAATTTTAAATAAGGATTAAAGTTAATTAACGATAAAATCGCCGACCTATTCAATTGAATTAACTACCTACTTCAACTTCTTACGTAATATTTTAAATCTGTTAATATAATTCAAAATATAAAAAATAACGGTTTTAATTATTTTTTACCGTTATTTTTCAATAACGAATTTTAAGAAGATAATAATAAAATCGCTTTAAAACTATTAGAACCCGCCGTTTAAAACAAAATATCTATCGATTTTATATTTAATTATTCTACTCCGCTAAGTATACTGCTAATTACCCTTTTTACCGGCCTTATAACAAATTTACTAAAACCTATTTCCTTCCTAATATTCGAACTATAGGAAACCGTATTTAATATTAGGAGATTTATTTAATTAATTAGGAAATAGTAGGGTAAAACAATTATAAAGGTAGAGATTAACCGTTTAATTACTAAAGGTAGTAGATTAAATTCTATTAAACGTTAAAACCTTCCCCTAATCCCAAAGATTTATTGTAATTTAAAATATTATAATTTAGGTAATTTCTTTAGGTAAATAGAGGAAGTATATTTTAATAATTATAAGGAGATAAAGTTATAGGTTAAAATCGATAAGGATATCCCCTACGCCAAAAGTCTTCAAATCCTCGATTATATATAAATATATATCTATAAATTCGATAAGTATAATTATTTATTAAAAGTAAAAGCTCGCCTCGTTATTAGAAGTGATTAATAGTATAATTACGGTAAAGAAATATATATTTCTACGTTAGTAAATCGGTTATTTCGCTCTATTATTATATACGCCGCTAAATTCAATTTTAAATTCATTTAATATAATATAGTAAATACCTTTGTTAATACTTACTTCGATAAGAAGATTTATATATATATACCCCCTAAGTATTATAAATATAGTACTATTATTAAGCTTCTCAAAGCCTTCTATAATTTCCGACGTATTCCCCTACTTTAATAACGTGTTACAGGGCTAGCCTATATTGTACGTGTTCGCTTACGTGCCTTATACTAGCGTACAGCAGCTTCTAAGACTACTATCGCGCTGCCAATTAACTGGCTATAGCGGCCCGCTAGGGACCTACATCGGGTCCACCGTTGGCTGCCCTTATAAGGCTAGTTTTCTAGGTATTTATTTATACTCTCCTCCTTTCTCCTTCGTATAATTACGTATAATTATATCTACTATCTACCTTTTACCCGTAATAATTAATTATATTTTTTAACTATTACGTTTATAATATAAAACTTCTCTTTCGATTGATTTATCAATTGTACGCGTATAGGAATTACTTCGTTAATCGAATTACTAAATCTAATACCCCTAAATATCGATAAATCGCAAAGTCGCAATAATCCCCGGTCCTGCTCCCCTTTATTTAGTAAATAAAGGTAAGTACTCTTTATTTAAGGGATAAGAGTTTTACCTTTACGCAATTACCCCCTCTCCATTCGTTCTTATATTTTATAATAAGAATAGCGACCCCATTACCTTTTCGCCTACTAGTAATATTAACAGCGATTTCCTTAATATTCCCCTAATTACGTCCTTTAATTTAAACGACGTCCGTAAGGTATTTAACGAATTCGTTAATACTTACAATATAACCGTCTATTGCGCCGTACTTTTCGAATTTCCCTCTTCCCTAGCTATTAGCGACCTTATCGCTAGTATTAAAGACGATAAGGAGAAGAAAGCCGTCCCCCGTAATTACCTCGCGTCTATTATTATCTTCGCTAATAATCCCGCTTTTCGTTCGATTATTACCCTATTCGGTCGCCTTTACTATACCCAATTCGCTTTTTATAATAACGTCGCTAGCGATTTTAAATATAACGAAGAAGAATTAAAAATTATTCGTATAATAATTAACGAAGCTTAAAATAATTTTAATTAGAAGAATTTTAACTATATTAATTTCTTAGCCGTATACATTAACCTCTAGAAGTAGTATAGCGACTTTTTCGTAGATTATAACGCCTTTAAAGTTTATAATACTAATATTCGAATTTTCTATAATAATTTCGTTGCGGTAAATAAAAATAAGATATTATCCTTTAAATAAATAGTAAAGAACCCGCTTATTTTTATTAGTAAAGAGAATATTAATATTATTTGTAAATGCGAAATCTTTAAGGCCTAGTATTTTTGTATTTAATTTTAGTAGAAGTACGACCCTTTATTTTATATTAATAAGGACGTTAAAATTATTTATACAACTATATTATTAGGCTTAGAAATCTTTTTTAATATTTAAAACGACTTCGACGTTATTTAGACTAATAGTAATAAGGATATTTAATATTAGAAGATTAGTATTGAATTTATAGAATACTTTATTATTTACTTCTAGAATATTAATTTAAAAATAAACGCCGGCCGCCGTTTAGAGGAGTTCTTTATAAAAAATATATCCTTTACTAAATTCGAATTCGAATTTACTAATTTTATAAACCTATACAGTTTTAATAATTCGATAAAAGTCTACTACTTACAGAATAAAATTAATAAACGTCTTTATAATGCGTTAATTTACTACGATTTCTCTAAGGTTAACAATTTTAAAAAGTAATTTACAATTTATTGTACTATTATTAATAATTTCAAAGACGCTGACTATTATTATAAAATAAACGTTTATATTCTAAGTATTAACCCTTTAAACCCCGGCGGTAGTAGTAGTAGTAGTAATACTTTTAATAATATTGCTAATTCCTATAATATTGATAATCTCCTTATTAATTAAAGTAATAATAAAATAGATTTTAACGTTATTGACCTCGTTATTTTTATTTATAAAAACGTTTTCGATTAACGTTTTCGCAATAATCTCTACTACTATTACGCTAAATCTAACTATATCGCCTATAAATATACTACTTCTATTAATTACGGTTCTTAAAGCCTTTAATATAAGAAAAGTAAGAAGAATAAAGGTAAAGGTAAGGGTAAGAACTATTATAACTATAATAATTAAGAGGAAGTTTATACCGCCGATACTACGCCCGCTGCTGTTACTATAATTATTACCGTTAAACCTATTATTAGCGGCGAATATTATAATGATCCGGAAAACGAATAGCCTTTATACCTAATTGCGTATAGAGGCCTTATCAATTATTATTATTTTAGAGATGAATTTTAAACTCTTCTAAATTAAAAATTTTAGAGGAGGTTAGGATTTAATTTTTAAATAATTCTACTTCGCTAAATTTAATACTTTTATTTTCTTATATTATAATTAATTTGCGTAAAGATTATTATATTTCTCTTATTAATATTAGTTATTCCGTTTTCGCCTTTATTAATTATTTATTTATTATTAAATATAACCTCCTTCGCTTTCGCCTCCTTCGGCTAAAGAAATTAATTTTCGCTAATAGAGTAATTAAAAGTATTATTTTTGAAGGGGTAATAATTAAACTTTGTATTAGTTATTACGATAAAACCTTTACCTTTTTAATTTATAATATTTCTAAGAACTACTTAATTATTTTAAGCTTCCCGTAAATATAATACTATAAATCTAAAATCGACTACGAATATTATAGAGTATATTTTAATAACCCCGTTTATTACAGTTACTATTTACCCTTAAATCTCTTTAAAGAATAAATTATAACCCTTAGAATTCTTATTAATAAAATTTCTACGGCCTTTATTCGAAAAAAAACTACCCCTTAACCGGCGTTTACTTTAGAGCCCTTTTCCGTCCTTAAAACCGAATCCGCTCTAGAACCCGCCGAATCCGCTTTAAAGCCCGCTATTGCCGAGCCCGTTCTAAAGCCCTCGGTATTTCTAATTATAATTAAAATCGATTTTAAGACCGGCTATTAAGCCGTCCCTACCCCTATTAAAGTATTAGTAATTAGGAGAGCCGAATTAAAAATTAATATTACCGGTATAGCCGTTCTCCTTATTAAAATTAAGAGCGTTATATTCTACGAACCTTATATCCGCTTTAATAGCCGGCGTATTTCTATAAATATAAAACGCCTTTACGCCCGCCGTTATTATAATTCCGATTACAATTTTAACCCTAATAATATCCGAGAGTTTAACGTAATTATTTTTAATTTCGTATACGAGTTGTAGTAGTTGTAGCCGTATATTACGAGTTATATTTAGATCGAAAAATTAATAATTATAGTAGGAATTTAAAATATAGAATTAATTGAGGAGATAATTAATAATATTATAGAGGGGAATAGTCAATAGTATAAGGAAAGTTTTCCCCCTATTCTTTATAATTTTATTAATAAAATAACTAATATTTATATATTAAAGGAGTTTTGCGAGGCCGTAATTCTAATTAAGGCTATTTATTTTATTGGAAACTTCGAAAAAGACGCGCTGTTGTACAAAGAGACGATCCGACGAATATATTTAGTTAAAATCTTTGAGGAAAATGCGAGGAAGTTTTTCGATAAAGTTGATTGCCCTTTAAAGACTAAAGACGAAATTCTCGCGATTCTAAAGAAGTTAAAGGGCCGCTGCTACGTCGACGAAGTAGTAGTTTTCTTCCCCTCTTTAGTAAATAAAATTCTTCTATATTATTTATATAATTATAAAATCGAATTTAAGCCGGACGAAACGCCCCCTAATATACGATTGCGATAAATATTACTTATTAAGGCTATTGTAATTAAGAAGTGGATCGACGATAATTTAAGGAAGAATTTTATCCGCCTATTATAATTTACAATTGCTTTACCTATTTTATTAATTAAAAAGCCGGGTAGCAGTATCTATATTTACATAGACTATTGCAGTATTAATAATATAATAATAAAAATTCGGTATTTATTATTGTTAATTAAAGAGATTTTTAACGCTATTTATAAGGTTAAAATCTTTATTAAATTTAATATTATTATAATATTTAATAGAATACGCGTTAAAGAAGGCTACAAGTAATTAACGGCTTTTATTACCCGCTTTAGTTTCTATAAGTCTATTATATACCTATTTGGTTTATAGGGCGCGCCGGGAACCTTTTAGAATTATATTAACGATGTATTATACGATATTTTCGATATTTATATTACTATATACTTCGATAACGTTTTAATTTATTGGGATAATAAAGAGGAATACGAAAAGTATATTAAAAAAGTCTTACGGCGGATAATTAGGGCAAGTTTTTAAATCGATATCGATAAATACGAATTCTATATTACTTATATAAGGTATTTAAGTCTTATTATTACCCCGGGAGGTTTTAAAATAAATCCCGAAAAGGTTTTTACAATTATAATTTAGGAAATTCTAAATTCTAAGAGGGCGCTATAGCGTTTCTTAGGCTTTACTAATTTCTATTATTATTTTATTAAATATTTTTCAATTATTATTGGCCCGCTATACGAATTAATTAAAAAGATAGTCGTAGATTGGTATTAGACCGAATAATATTAAAAGTCTTTTAAGGCCTTTAAGAAGGCCTTTAGTAATAGTCCTATATTTTGTATTTACGACTAGTTTAAATAAACCGTTATCGAGATAAATACTTCTAATTAGGCTTACGGTAATACTTTATTATAATACGACGAAGAAAGTATTTTCCGCCCTATTGCTTATTTTAATTAATAATATTCTTTAGCCGAATATAATTATAATATTTACGATAAAGAATTACTCGCTATTATTAAGGCTTTAGAAGAGTAGCGCCCTAAGTTAGAAGGAGTATAAAAACCCTTCGAAATCCTTATAAATTACAAAAGTCTAAAGACTTTTACTATTAATAAGTAGTTTACCCCCTATTATATATAATAATCCTAATTCCTCTTCTAATTTAATTTTATAATCAAATATCGACCGGGCTCGCTATAAGTACGCCCTAACGCCCTAAATAGGAAGCCGGAAAATTTACCTAAGGATATAATTAATAAACGGCTATTAATTAGGAATAAAGTCTTATTCGACTATAATATTTTCGTTAATAAAGCGTTTATTTTAGAAGATGGAGGAGAGGAAGTCGATATTAGTACTGAATATATTTACGAATTAGAGGTTATAAATAAGAAGTTTACTAATAATTTGGTCGCGGAGAATTATAAGAAGTTAATCTTCTTATAAAATATTGTAGTTTATTTATTAGACCCTAATTGTAAAGTATAATTTAAAGAAATTAAAGACTATATAAAGAAAGTATTCTTCGCCGAATATAAAGTAATTTAAAGATAGGCGTATTATTGTAACGCCGTTTTCGTCGACCTTATAAATACCGGGCTTTATCTCTAATTTCTTCGCTATATTTACAATACGCCTTCGGCTAAGTATTTAAGCTGTAAAAAGACCTATTCGTTATTTTCGTAGTCTTTCTTCTAATTAGGGATATACGCTACTATTAAAGTATATTATAAGGCCTATTTAGTATATACGAAGTTTAAACTATTACGGCACACCCCTTATAATTTTTTAAAGCCCTTAGTAATACTATTTGCGAATTAAAAAAATATTTTAATTGACTATATTACACCACTAATACTTTATATCCGTCGAAATTAGGAGTTTAAATACATTACTATAATAATTGACCGGTTAATTAAAATATAGTATTTTATCCCTACCGTTAATCTTATAGCCGAGGAATTGGCGGATTATTTTATCGAAAGGGTTTATAATATTTACGGACTACTAAATTCTATTATCTTTAACTATAACTCCTAATTTATTTTTTAATTCTAAAGAGCTTTATTGTCCCGTTTAGAAATAATTTTTAAACCCTCCTCTATATTCTACTTAATTACTAATAGCTAAACCGAATATATTAATATAAAAATAGAGAAATACTTTCGCTTTTATATTAATTAGGTGTAAAATAATTAGGTAAATTAATTATTAATTGTAGAATTTATTAATAATAATTTAATTTCCGAATTTATAGGAGTATCCTCCTTCTTCGCCAATTATAATTTCTACCCTTATATAGGCGTTAAACCGGCGAAACCTTACCTTTTAAATATATTAGTATAATAATAAGCGGAATATTTTAAGGCCAATAAAATCGCTAATTACTTTAAAGAGGTCTTAGATTATATTATAGATTAAATTAAGTAAATTTAATAATAATACAAGGATAACGCTAATATTTAACGATTAGACGCTCCGAAATATAAGGCGGGAAATAAAGTCTTATTTAATATAGAAAATTTTAAAACCGGCCGCCTATACGCTAAATTTACACCCCTATTTAAAAGTCCCTTCGAAATCTTTAAAGCGGATAATTATAAAATTATATTTAAACTCCTAATTAATATAAAGTATAGCCTAACCTTTTACGTTAATAAAGTAAAACTATAGGATAAAGTCGGCGTTTTAGGGTAAACGCTTGTAAAGGAATAGGACGTTCGTACTAATTATAGACGGATTATAAAGAAGATTAATAATAAAGAGGATTTAATTAAATACGATTTCGAAAAGTTCGACGGCTACTAAAAGAATAAAAAAGGCTATTAGGAGTATTATATCGTCTAGGGACCCCCTTATAACTTATTATAATAATTATACGCTAATATAATTATAGCCTTCGACGAAATACAGAAGTTTTACAAAGTATACCTAGACGAGCCGTACCCCTTAGATTAGGCGGCGGTAGAAAAGAGGCGGAAATAGTTATTAAGGAAAGGAGGGCCGGCTATAGAAACGAAGGCCTTAATTAAAGAATATAGAGAATATAGAAAATCGGGGATAGAACGGGAAGTTCTAACCCTACAACGGAGGTTACCGCGGCTTATAGTAGCGGCGGCTATAGAAGTATTTTAAAGGCGGACTATTCGTTTAATAGGGATTTCTATTATTTTATATAATTTTAATTAACTATATAACTTCTTTTAATTAGGGGAAGTATTATAGGGCTAGCCTATATTATACGTATTCGCTTACGTACTTTGTATTAGCGCATAATAGCTTCTAAGATTATTGTCGCGCTGCTAATTAATTGGCTATAGCGGCCCGCTAAGGACTTATATCGGGTCTACCGCTAGCCGCCCTTATAAGGCTAATCTTCTAAGCACTCGTCTGCACTCTCCTCCTCTCTCCTTCGTATAATTACGTATAATCACATCTACCATCTACCCTTTGCCCGTAATATAACGAGAACTTAACGGGACTTTTAAAAATTTAGGGTTTAAACCGTTACTTAAGGACCCGTATATCCTTAAATACAATAGTATTTTGATTTTCTACTACGTTAATAATATTATTTTTACCTTCGATAAAATATAATATAATAAAATTACCTAGGTTACGAAGAAATTAGAGGAGAAATACAAATTTATTAATAGTAATAACCTCTAATAGTTTTTAGGTATTGAAATTATTCGAAATCGAGAGGTAAGCTTTATTTAATTATCCTAATAGGAGTATATCTATAAAATTACTAAACTAATTAAGAATTCCTATACCTTCGCCTTTATTTTAATAAATAACGAAGAATTTATATTATATAACGGTATAACCTCCTTCGATAAAATCCGGGAATATTAAGTTGTTATCGGGTTTATAATATACGCCGCCGTTATTACTTAACCTAATATCGCCTTCGCTATTAGCCGTTTAATTCGCTATAATTATAACCCTGGTCTTTAATATTATAAAATTATTAATAAAGTATTATATTACCTTTAATTCTACTTTAATCTCTCCTTTTACTATAGGACGTTATTAAAATTTAAAATAGCCTTAGACGTATTATACGTAGATAATTTATTAAATCGAAAGAACTTATATAGGTTTATAATTAAATTCTTTAGCAGTCTGGTTTATTGGGGTACTACTAAGTAAAAAATAATTTTAATTTTAATAATAGAAGTAGAGTTGCTATCGATTTTAAATGCTATTAAAGAAATTATTACTATTATACGTCTATATAAGGAGATTGATATTCCCTTCGATTAAGAGGTGCCTGTAATCGGTTATAATAATATATAGACGATCTATATACTAACCGTTGAGGCGGTAAAATTAATAATAAAGTTGAAGTATATCGATATCTATTATTACTAGTTAAAGTAAGAGATTATAGAGGGAAGGATTGAGGTCGAATATTTCGAAACGAAGAAGATATTAATTAATAGATTGATGAAGGTTCTAGGATAATTAAATTACGAGAAGTTCCGGGAATTAATAGGAATAACGAATATACCGGCTTGTAAGGAGATAGGGATGGATAAGGAGATTCTTAATGAGGTTTTAAAGGATATTTAGAGCTTAACCGGAGAGATTAATATACTAGAAGAGAGAAAATTGTAAATAATTTTACTTTTGCCCTATTTAGAAGGTCTATAAGTGAGGGGGTGTGTTAGAGTAGAGGGTGGATTTCTAGGTTTCTAGCTATACTCTATATAGGTTAACTGCCTAGCCTCCTAATATTACCTAATTTCTAGGCATATCTAGGTTACCCCAGCACCCCCTATACCTTCTGGGCGAGTTAGTTACACACACTCTTCAATCAATCAATTCTGCATAGTCACATCTGACATACAGTAGGAATATCGATCGAACAGACTCAAGATCTGCACTCTACCAACTGCATCCAGCCTCAACCTCCTCTACTTTTCCGAGCCTCGCACTTATTAAATGTCATCTGAGCATTTGATTCCCTTGGCTTCAGTCATGATGAACTGATGGACTTCAGATTGGTCGCAAGTTCTTTAGATATGGCGACTTGCTGAGCCGATTGTGCGAAACGTCACAACTTCTTTGTTTGGTTATGCTCTATCGTCTACCATGAATTCACTTGCATATAAACTAAACTGTCCCTTAGTAGGCGAGTGAACACCACGATGAACTCCAAGAAACCTCCCCAAGTTAGTTCCTCATCACACGCATTTATCTGAGCGGTCTCCGACTCAAAACCACGACAATGCACCCATCAACCTCCTTTCTTTCATCCTTCCATAACTTCCCCCCCCTCGTCCTTCTCCTCCGGCTCACAAACCTCCCTCTCACCCAAGCCCAAACCCGAACCAGCTCCATATCCACCACCACCCCAGAAATCACCAACTCAAAAGGCCAAACCACCCTCATCCACATCCCCCCCTTGGAAACCCTACCGCCCGAATTCAGTCTTTTCGGATCCATCATCCGCGGCGACGCCTCCGAGACCGTTTACAGCCTTGCCTGCCTGGGTGGCAGTCGCATAAACAACACCGATGATGATGGCAACCCCAAGCCGATAGATTACTGCACTTGCTCTGGGGCAGCTTGACGGTCCAGGTCCAGGAGCAGTCCACTTTTGCAACGGGAGGGTATACAAAGGGGGTGATGACTTGGATGGAGTATGATAATACGCATGCGCATGAGGTGGTGAGGAAGACTAGTGGGGGACCGGAGGAGGTGGTGGATGGGGTTACGTATGTTTTCTCCCATAATTCCGTCCCCCTTTCCCCCTTTTACCTACCACTTTTTCTTTTCTCTTCTTTCCCCATCCATGTACTGATCCAAATTCCGCCCAAAACAGAACAGCAAAAGCAACCTGCACCTTCTCCCCCAACCCCCACGCCTCCGAGAACCTCCAAGTAACCACCTGCAACGGCACCATCACCCTCGCCTACCCCTACAAGCGTGTTTTCACCACCTCCACCGTGACGGACTCAACCTCCTCCCGAACTGAAACCCTGGTCAGGACGATGAGGGCCCCTGATTTGGAGCGCGACCTCCTGGTGCCTGTTACTGTTACGGCTGGGTGAGAGAATTTGTTACCTGCTAGTACTGGTACTGGTGCTGGTGCCTCAGTGTCAGTGAGCACGACTAGCTCGGAGGGAGGTGGTGGCCCGCCGACGAGACCGAGGGCGACGGAGGGGGCGATGATGGCGGTGGTGGTTGGAGTTGTGGGTGGTGTTGCTGTTTTGTTGTGATTTGGTGGAGGTTACCTCTATGGATGAAGTGGGAGATTAGGTTAGTGAGATGTGAGGTTTCCGACTAGAGGTCAAGGGATGGGAGGTAGCATATGAAGTACATATGAACCCGATTTGATTTGTTTGTGTGCGAGTGTTTGTGCAGGGTGTTTCCCAGTCTTTCTTGTTCTCGATCGGAAACCTGCGGTGCGAAATATCTCGGTGCACCCTTCTTTCTCCTCAGCCTTGTAAGGCGCCTTCGACTTTAGAACATTCTGCCGTGAAACAAACCCATAGTTTGATTGGAATTAGTATTATCGGGATTGTAATTGGAAAAAGATGGCGAGGCAGATTGGTTGCTGGCCGCCGAAACGGCCGGCCGCTGAGCATTGCGGCTGTGCGACCCTGGTTCCATCCCTCCGGACCACTTCCCCGGGCCTCCCTTTACTCGTTATCTCATTGACGGCCAGCATGAAACAGCAGAAATAACTTGTCGGGATTGAGCAATCAACCTCTTTGTGATACCCTTTCAGATCTTGCGACCAACAAATTGTGGGATATATAACGAACAGCCGCCGGAGTCGACGTCGGTAACCGCGTAGAAGAACAAAGGACGAACTTGTCCTTTGCTTGTGCGCCTCGTCGACCGTTCAAGACAGTGACGATAAAAACTGCAAACAAACCATCGGACACATACTCACCGGATCAACCCTCATCACACCTTGTTCAAGCATCAATCAGTCATCATGTCCTGGCTAGAAGGCGCCGACGCGCCTGTGCCAACTTACACCAGAACCGACAACGACGGGTTCATGGACTTCATCAACGGAAACAGCACCCGACCAACATCCGATCTCGACATCGACATCGATCTTCACTTACCACTCATCAAATACCCCTCCCCCCTTCCCCCTGATGTCGATTACGACGCCTCATCCTCCAAGTCATCCCCTATCAACCTGGACGACCCCAACTCACCACACGTCCAAAAAGAACGGCGCAGTCTGCAATGCAAGCTAATCCGCATCTTGTTCGACGCCATCCGCTCCAAGAAAACCGACCTCGTAACCAAGCTCATCACCGCCGGCTTCGTCTCCCCCGACGTACCCAACGAGTATGGCCTAACACCGCTCCTCGCGGCCGTGGAAGCTGGTGACGGCGCCATGGTATGCGCCCTGTTGAATCTCGGCGCGGACGTCAACGCTTTTGGCACTCCTTCCAAGCGGAGCACTGTCTATTACCGATACTCGTCATCGTCATCATCATCCAAGCGCAAGAAAGGAGGGAAAGACAAGAAGAAACCGTTACCTCCAGATGCGCGCACCCCCCTCATGGCCGCATCAGCAACCGGCAACCTCGCCCTAGCAAAACTCCTCCTCCAAGATTTCCACGCCAACGACGCCCTCATAGCCGGCGACGGCCAGCTCGCGCTTCGCCTGGCAGCCGACAACGGACACGGCGAGATCGTCGACCTGCTCCCCTCGCGCAGGGGCGGCGAGTTCCGGCGGTGGAGGACGCACCACGCGGCAGCTATTCGACGGATCAAGAGGGCCGGCCAGGGCATCGTGGCCTTCTATGCGTTTTTTGTGTGGTACATCCCCAGGGCGATTTTGTGGAGCTTGCCGAAGCACTTGGTGGTTTTGCCTAGCGTGAAGCTGGCAAAGTGGTCGTGGAAGAATAAGCATCGGTTTGGGTCGTGGTGTAAGAGGCAAGTGAAGAAGATGCCTGAGAGAGCGAAGAGGGGAGTGAAGGCTGCTGGACGGGCGGTGAAGGCCTTGAAGCATGTTCCACGGGGGATGGCGAACTTTGTGAAGGCGTTGGCTAAGGGGCTGTGGTGGATTATCAAGAGAATACCAGGGGCTATGAAGGTGATGTGTCTATGGATATGGGAGAGTTTGAAGAAGGTCGGGATGGCAACGGGGCTTGTGTTTCTGAAGGTGGTGTCAGCTATGCATACGGCTGTTATGGCGGTGTTGAGCTTCTTCCGGAACATCACCCTCAAGGATGTCGGAAACGGGATCTTGGTGGCGTTGAAAGCCCTCTTTGTCGACCTACCTCGGGCGGTATGGTCTGGGATTAGAGCATTTGGAAAGGCTTCGTACAAGGGACTTGGCTATATGCTGGGGCTTCTGGGTAAGGTTCTTTGGTGGATTATGAGGGCACTGTTTGAAGTTGCAGTGTTCCTGCCCAAGCAGCTGTGGCAGATTCTCGCGGCGATTGGGAGCTCAATGGCCAAGGGATATCATGAGGTCCTCGTGTGGCTCAACCCAAAGAGGCGTTGAAGGAGCCCGATGTGGTTGGGAGATGGCCGTACATGTTCAAGATACCTGGCAAGCTGAACTGGAGCAAGGAGTCTGGAGTTAGTTGGTATTTGCAGTACTTCTAGATCATTTCGTAGAATAAAGCAAACTGTTTGGACGATAATGATTCAATATAGTGGCGCGATTGAGACAGACAGTGAGCCCATTCCAGATCCTATGGAAGCATCAGGAGGTTGCAAGCTGATTCCATATCAGAGAATGGATGATCTCGATAGTACGTTGAGCAAGTCCGCATGCCGTATGTCTCCAGAAATAGAACCGCCTCAATGGAAGTTGGTGGTGTTGCACTGGACCGGATGCCGGACTGCAACATGTTCATGTAAATGTTGGTTCTGGTGATCCCTCATGGCAATGGTGGATGATCGCCTCGAACGAAATCATGTTGACGTGGTCAGAGCAGATTTTGCCTTTTCTCCCTGCGTATAGCACATCTTGACTCTCCAAGCTTGTATTCCCATCACTCGTTCGCCCGGCAGATCTATAGTGTCGTTGCCGGTGTGCCCTATGGTTGGAGGTTTTGAAGTTCTTAGTTGTGCACTTGTCGGCACTAACGCTGAAAACTGATGAGCGCAGTCCCTCCCACATCTAGCGGCAATATATCTTAAGTTTTCGTGTCGAGTGTGAGTGGGTTTCTGTATATCTTTATTAGAACATGCACCAACGGATTGACATCCAGTGAGATCTAGATGGACGAACCCGGAATCCCGAAGGTGACTGTGAGGAGACGGAAGCGAGGAAGATCAAGCAACCTTCCAAGACGGAGGCCGGCACCGAGGTCAAAAGAAGAATAGTAGAACAACCAGAGAACATGCAGCTTAGGCTGGGGGCTATCGAGCAATGTCCGGCGTAGATGGACGCTTCGGTTGACGCCAAGACAGGAGAGAAACACCATGCAATTTAGCCTGGTAGGCCGCCCAGCGTGACTTGCAGAAAAAGGAGCATCCTGTTTTTAGCCTGTCCCGCACTTGCTCGTGAATGTTTCCTCTTCCGGCAAGCGAGTATAAAACTTGGGGGTCCGATGCAACATGAAGCAACAAGTCGACACCCAAGAAGACCAGGTAATGGCTTCAGAGGTTCGCCGTGGTGTCAGCTTCGGCAGGTGCGTCAGAAGGCGACGATACCGTAGAGCAGCAACACCCTCTTGGTTAGTCTCTGATGTCGATATTTGCTTTCTTTGGCAATGGCCGCGAGTGAATCAGGGAGACCAGAACATTCTCGTTCCAAAATCTCGGTTCGCCCATGTGTGTGATCCGAAGATCTGGATATGAAATGCCCATTTGAGGAGGAAGGATGGAAGGTTCTCCGGAAACAGGCCGAAGGTGGTGAAGATCTGATGATCCCATATGTGCAGAGTGACAATAAGAATCAAGCCCAATTTTTAACCGGGATCCGGTCCCGTCGCCTAAGAGTAGCTCAACGAAGATACTTGGGGGCCATGAGACTGAACTGTGGAATTCTCGTTAGCACGGCCAAAGTGAACTGAGCTATGTAGTGCTCAGACGAGAGGAAAATGAAGACGAACACCGCAATATGAAAGACACGCCCGCCTATGGCAAGCTTCTGTTGGAAGCCAGCCAGCCCCCCAGCGAGTGCAGCTTCTGTAAGCATATTGTCGGACGTTGAGTTATCACCGACTGTTCACCTGAGCAACAGGCCGTGTGCGCTGGTTTCGATAAAGTGTGCCGTGGATGGATAATCGAATGGTTGCCTTGCTCGCTTGCCTTTGCCCCCAAGGAGCAGCGGCAGGAGGCGCCTTCCGGTTATATTCGCCGAAACGGCTTGTCTTCATCGCTGCAGCGCACGGAAGCAGAAAAGACAACCGAGAAACCCATCAATCTGTCGCTTTCTGAATGAGTAGATGCGGTTGGGGCATTTGGGCGGTTTACCAAGACGGTAGCTGGTCCCCTTCATTTCGGCGTTGTCCGTGGGTGTTCCATTATTTTGATGTTCAAGTCGGGGAAGAAGTTCGTTGCCAAGTGAAGAAAGAGGACAAGTTGACGCGATTTGGGGAAACTGATGCAATGTTGCTGTGGGGAAGTTTAGCGTCGATAGGGTGTCTGTAAGCGATAAAACCAGGAGTACCTTGGAGGCAGCCTTAGACGGATAAGGTACTTAAGACACTAACAAGCCTCACTATCTATGCTCTGTACATTCCCTGGCTCGAGCTCTCCCAGTTTCCCTTGTTCATTTTCACGGACCTTTCAGATTCTTCCCACTGCATTCCCCGACGGCCTCAATCTGAAAAGTGACCTCTCCAGCATAGGCAACGAATTCATCCTTCAATGTGAAAGATACCAATACTCCTTGTCTCAGGAAAAACCGTGGGTATTCTTCAATTCACCATTTTTTTTTCCGTACCTGAGGCGCAAATCATCCTTCCTTTGCTGGCTCCGAAAGAGTCGAGTGCTCAATGTTGTTGAGGCCATCAACAACAACGACAACCGGCAAGAGGCCACTCCTCTGTCAGCAACCCACCTTCAGGATTGAAGGCTGCAAAGAGACAGTTTCAGCCGGCCAAGCCCCAGTCAGGTAAAGAGCTTTTAGATTACGTCCCAATCTAGATGATTGACGTCAACCACTCTCCTTCTTCTGACTGACCCATGAGCATCCTACCTGCCTGACATCTCCAGACCAGCCTCCAGACATGGCCTTGGCCTAGGTTGGTTTGGTGTGTGCTCGGTGCACCTGGTTTGCCCATCGCCAACTCAACGGGCTACGACGCAACTGCCGTGCATTCGTCCAAAGAGGCATGCGTCCGGGACAGCGGGAACCGTGGAGAAGAAGGTCCTTCACCCCGGGAACCATGCCAGGATAGTTCTGTCAGTTAAGCCCATCTAAGTGTGATTTAAGTGTGCTGGGGTAGCAGTTGGCCGAGCGTTGCCCTGCGTCCCGTCTCCAATGTCACCCCTGATGCCTGGCTTATACCACGACTACATACATACCTAACCAAGGCGCCCCAACTTCAGGTTGCCCCAACCCACAAGTCCCCCCAAGATTTATTTCTCCTTGTCCTGCTCTCTCGCTAGTCTGGTACGGCTCTTGCTGATGCACCGTGGCACCTATGAATCAACCCAGCCACGTCCCTTACCACCTCCATGTCGACTCTTCAGCACCGACTTATTCATGATGGAGGGCTTTATTCGACCGTCATCCGAGACAACGCTTCACATGTCACTCTCTCCCAAGCCTCCATGATGGGGCACCGCCGTGGTTCATGCCCGTGAGTCTACCCAGTCCTACGTGATTATTACAACAACCAGGTGGCTGACTGGGTCCTCGATCCCTACGGCCAGAGATGAAGAAAAGGTGGTTACGGATGGGACTGTTGCCCGTGTCGTTCTGATGTTTCTGCGCGACTTACTGGAGCGGCCAAATCTTCAGCAATCTCATTCTGGGTATAGGTGTCCAATGGCTAGGTGTCGGAAAGTATTATACCTGGGACACTTGCAACTCATTCAACACTTAATATCTTGTCCTGAACTCCACAATGGCGTCTTTCAATGCGATAAATGCAACACGTTGCACGAATTTCCGACCAACGAGAAGGACTGGGCGCATTGGACAGGTTGGAAGCACCAGGAGGTCAATGTTGAGCGGAAGCGAAGTCTGGGTTCCAAGATGAGGGACACCTTTATGCTTCGTAAACGGGACAACAACCGCAAGATAAACGCATTATCAGAACTCTCACCGCATCAGCCTGGGTTCATGCTCCATACGAAGACGCATACTGCAGCTTCTATGGAATCGGTAGTTCAAGGTTCCGCCATGATCGGATGCACCACGCCGCACTCTGCGATGCCATTCACGGGTCACAGTGCCACAGGGGATTTCTTTTCTCTCCACAAGCAACCGACTACGACTGATATGATGGATGCCAGCTTGGAGCTTTTCCGACAAGGGTTCAGTGCGGAGGAAATGTCAGACTTACAATCTGCGGTGTCGTCAATCACGGCCTCGTCCACCATCGAAGTCGAGCCATCGCAGAGAGCGTCCACAAACACTTCACGGACTACCTTGTTCCCTCCGAGGTTCTCGCACTACCAATCCCCTACGCCACCCATTCAGGGGAACAACAATAATATCACGTCCCAACCATACCTCTTTACATCACAACCAACAATACCCACCGGGGCATTACAACTCGATGGTCTCCCACCGCCGACGGCCATGTCTTTGGATGACCCGATTGTCGTTACGAGTGTTCCCGTTTCTCAAACCAGTGTGCCTCCTTCTATGCAGGTGGATGGTCACTCATGGTGGAGTCCAAGAATAACAAGTGGCATCCAAGGATTAACACCCGACTCCTCTGGAACAAGCAGCAGCTTTCATGTTCAAACGCCACCGGCTATGACATTATCCAGCACTGGCGGGAGGGACATACCAACCCCAGATACTCCTGTGAAGGTCAGAGATACTGAAGAGCCACAACTTCATCAAATCTACTACCAACCAGGGACACATCATCAAGACATGGCTCGATCACCAAGTCTCGACTCAGTAGAGACCATGCAGCCAGGAAACGCACTAACAGGGACAGTAACATGCAGCGAAATGGGACAACAACCATCAACAACAGATGGGAATCATTCAACCCCAGGTGCCAGCAACGCAATACTATCCCCGCACTCCGAACACCACTCCGAACACCAACACCAACACCAACACTCACATGCACATCGCACCGGTACCACTAGCGGCATCGCCATCCACCACCGCCGACCCAACAACAACACACAACAAGACCTGGGTCTACATCTGGGCGGCGGCGGCGGCAGCGGTGACAACGACCTAATCTGCGACGAATGCCAATGGAAGCCCCGCGGGGTCCGCGAAAACCTTAAAGGCTACCTTCGCAAACACAAGAACACGCACAAAGGGTTGCGCCTCTCTTGCGACGTTCCTGGTTGCACCAAGACTTTTAGTCGGCTGGATAACTTGAAGAAGCATAAGAAGGATAAACATGGTATTGATGATACAACAACAATGATGGGAGGAGGAGGGATAGGAGGGGGGATAGGGGGAGGGGGAGTGGGGTTGTTGCCGTTGAAGAGAGTAGCATCTGCTGAAGGAGAGGAGCAAGGGGGGAGGATGGAAGGTACCGCAAAGAGGCCGGATACGAGTGATTCCCAGCAGAGGTTGAGGGATTTGTCGGGGGATTATACGATGTTGTGGCCTGCTTTGCACTTTTAGGCTTTGGTCTTTGATGGGGGTTACATTACTTCACGACACTTCTCGATTTCTTTTGTCTATACACATTATACCATGCCATCTAACTACAGTCATGACAGCGGACCATTTATTAGACCCTTTTTTTCTTTCTTTCTTTTTTTGGGGGGGCACGCAAGGTTACGATACGACAGGCAATTTTGTACGATTATATACGATGTATGGAAGATGACGCGCGAGTGGGCGGAGAAGAAAATACCAGGAGACAAAACATTGCGTCAAACATTCACCAAGTCTCAAGACGATGTCTGCATTTGGAAAGCAGTCAGTCCAGGTAACTTCTCAAGAACAAAATGGATCCGTTAAAATCTCAATCATGGAGTGGTGGTTGACAAACGCAGGCAGTTGTGAGCATACTAGTGTCCTATCTATAGCCTAGCGTAAACCACTCCTCAACAATCATTCAGGGGTCAACACCTCCGCAGTCTCTACCGCTTTACTCTCCTATTCACCCTCGGCCTCGGCCTCAGGTCACGTCGTACAACACGAACACCAGTTCATGCAGAGTTGCCTTCCCAGGGGCAGGGGCAACTGAGACACAGCATTATAATCTTCGTGTAACGATCGGATCAGAGCGATGTCTATCTATCTACCGTAGAATCTCGCACGGGACATCCAAAATTGAGGCCAGCAGCAGAAAGTCCCCTTTTTTTCCGGCCACAGACAGGCAGACTTGACGTCGAGTCAACGCAGAGGGATAGGTAGTGTAGCATGTGAGATGCTTTGGCCAACAGCTACCTATGTAACCGCTTAGGGAATTTTCTACAGTCCTCAGTTTTGGATGTCCCGAGATTATACGGTAGGTGATGATGATGATAATTCTAGAACTGTTAACACAGCAAGCAAAGCTTTCTTCCTTCTTTTTTTTTTTTTTTTTGGCCTTGAGGAAGCAAGTATTGGGACTGTTCACTTCAGCCGCCCCGTTCAGACCGAGGGCGTGGGATGAAAAGAAGAAACGAGTCGGTCGTCGGGTGTTGGATGCTAGATGAGACAAGTGGCAGTGGTGTGGCTCTCGGCAGTTGGAAGTGCCGAGGATCTGGCTTTGACCTTGATCTTGATGTTGATAGGGGCTTTGGTAGATCTTAGATCTGAGACAATCTAATGTTTGTTTTCAGCTGGGCTGGATAGGAGGATTTTGGGGAGTTTACTGAGGGTTATGGATGACGAAAAAGAAGAAGCAAATACAGATCACAGGATCGATGCAATGGGAAGTGGTAAGTTTGATGCAAGTATAACAGTCAAACAGTGCGTGTGATTAGGATATTTGTTGTTGTTGCGATAAAAAGCAGACTGCCACCCATCCACACTGATGTGGAATGCAGGGCATCCAAATGTTAACAGAGTATGAAACAAATAAAACATAAATAGACAGATAGCCACACCGTGAAAGCTTGAATACCACATTAAAAAAAAACCAATTCAGGAAAGCCTCCCGCCATCCATCCGGTGCAATGCTGATTACTGCTCACTCTCCCGAGTGATGCCGGTCTCAACCCCCACAGTGGCGCGCCACTGTTCGACCCTTGATTTACTGTCAGCCAGTTTCATGAAAAGCGCAATGGAGGACTGGCATCTTACATATCTCCCGATACGCGGGGCAACCCGAGATGTTCAATATCCGCGTCGTCAAGCTCGATGACCGCATCTTCTGCTCAAAATTGAAACAAATCAGTCAGTAAACATGATGGGGAAATGGCTTGATAGGGTTTCGAGAGGAGACAGAGATCAATCACTCACCTCCACCTTCCCCTATCCTCATCCTCAACTGTTCAAATAACCTCAATTGAACGCCCATAACCTCCTCAACCCTCTCATTCGCCCTCACCAGATCCTCCTTCACAACCCGAAACCCATCCTTAGGATTTCCAGACACTCCCACCAGCACCGACCTAACCAGCTCAAACAGCGTATCTCTTGCTTCCCGCAACTGCCCCTTCATAGTCTGCAAGTGTCCATAGACGTAATTATCCGGGGTGATCTCTTGGTCTTGGGGTGTCGCCATAGTCGTCGTCGGAGAAGGATGAGGAGGAGCCGTACTGAGACTGCGGCGGTTTATGCTGTCTGCGGCAATCACCAGCATCGAGGCGCCGAGGCGGGAGGCGAGATCCATGATTTGGTAGATCTGCTCGCTTACTCGAAGGGTTTGGAGGGGGTGGATGTCTTTGACTAGTAGTAGTGAGCAGATCAGGATGTCGGCTTGGGCGGAGATGGAGTCTAATGGTTCCGCGGCGCCTTTGATGCCATGGCGAGTTTGTTTGATGGTTTCGAGGTTGGTGATGGCTGTGGTGATTATGGTTGGGAGGCCATCGGGGAGTGTGATGGGAGTGGGCTGTGGCGAAATGGTTAGCATGTAATTTGCGTGAGATCATGGTAGGAGGGGAGCGGAAGGAACTTGCCATTTTGATACGTGTAGGTTTTAGTGAAGTATGAATGACACTCAAGTATGAATGAAGTAAAGAATGACGAGGTTAGATAAGTAAGAACTGACGTAGTTGGGAAATTTGTGTGAATTTGATGCCAGGGGTATTGGAGCATCTTAAAAGAACTTGAAGGATCTAGATAACCTCTAGCAAAAAAGAAAGTTGAATAATGACTCTGCCTTGGAGGTCAATGACTTGAAAGCTGAAGACCTCCGGCTACATGTGCTGAGGCACAACAGCGACACATCTTGGCCTGGGTGGGTAGACAAGGGGCTGACTGGTTGGATCTGGGCGTTCATCGTAAACGTGATCCGAGACTGGCGAAGAAAATAGGATGTAATGGAGAGTGCTGCCATGTCTTATCGTATCACTCGCTCAGTGAAATAGAGACACTGCCATGTTGTCGGCCCGCTTGGTCTACCTTGACTGCTTGAGTACCTTCGAGCAGAAATAGACGGCTGATCCCGCGATAGTTGATGGAAGACGGCTTTCTTTATGGCTCTTTGGGGAAATGAGCCGACTGGGTGCTGACACCTGGATGACGGTATGCTTGATCGCCAAGGAAAATTATCATCGATGCGGTGCATTACGGGTAGTCCATGGGTTATCTCAAGTTATCGAGATACCCATTTGGACTTCGCCGCCGTATTAACTTCCATCCCTTCCCATATGGATAGTATCCTGGCAACCGCTAGAGATAAATGGACCCGTACCGTACATGGGAATGTCTCGGTAGATAGAGGTATAAGTGCATGTCAGAGAGTATGCCGATTGGGTACTCTTCATGGTGACAGCAATGATGATGAACCGGACCGCGGAGACTGACTTCTGGCCCACAGATACACGCAAACACCCCCTACAGAAACGGTTGATGGTTCAATTTCCCTGGGGCAGAGGCGCATCCAGGCGAAAATGGACATAAGCCGTCCACCTGGTTTCCTTCTTCATTGGGTACAATGCTTGCTGAGCAGCTGAAAACACAACCGCACTGCACCACACTGTGATCATGATGGGTTCGTCATCACCCACCGAGTGCGGCACGATCCCCTTTTAGGAGAAGATGGAGGGCAACATTCGGGGCGTTCGTCATCCGCGGTTACCGCTCGAGATATGTAGCCGGACAGCTTGGGTTTAGTTCGTCCATGATGACCGGCTCCGATTTGGTGCCGTGTATGAGTCTGGGCCCCAGGAGAACCTCTCTGGAACCTCCAACTGCTGCATCGACCGTTCGGAAGTGCATTCCCCGGGCCCCGAAGTCACCCACATGGACCAGAGGCAGCTGAATGAAGCGAAGGCCTGCAGCCAGCTGGGTACCTCTGCCGCGCTATCCATCCGGATATAATAAAGGCCCACTCTGGAGAGCTCCTATCTCAAAGGTGAGAAAAGAAAATAAAAAAATTGAGAACGGTGCTCTACTTGGCGATACAGGTTCCTGTCCCATGTTGATGTTATCGTGCAGTGTGGCCGAGACTGAACTCGGGAATCGGGACATCGAGCGCTTTGGCCCCGAGAAGACTTGCACTAACAGAGCTGGAAGGTTGAGCTGCTAGGGTAACCACCTTCTTCTGCCCAAAACTGGCTCGCGCACTAACACACAGATAGTGGGTGTGATCTTTTACTAAGGTTCTGCACTTATTTCACCTTAACGTGCTAACGGAAAATAACGTTCGGCCCACTGGACAGCTGCCCTTCACGTGCTTTCGTGTGATTTCGCGTGCAGGTGCCCCACTGTTCCTGCGTGTCCATTGGATCCAAGAACTGACGTAACGACCCACTTTAACCTTTGTTGACATTGACTGACGTCCCCCCCGCGCAGGTCTTCAGGGTCTTCACCTAGGTACCCTTACTCCAAACTCCTGTTCCATTCACGTGTCTCGAACAAACCTAAACCTTTCAACTCGGATATATTTGGTGGGCTCCTGACATCTATTAAAGCTCGATATCGACTGCCTTCATAACAACGTCCCGAAATCTTCTAATCCCACAACTTGTCCAGCGGGCTCGAGACCGCTTCCAACGTTGTTTTCCGGCGAGCCCAACCAGTAGCAATTGGTGCTTGTTACAGCAACAAGAAAGATGTCCAACGTAAGTACACCTTAGAGGTATTTTCTCTAGTCTTCTGTGTCATTAGACGAAGACTGCGAGTGTGCTTGCTCGTCCTCTGCCCTAAAGCCAAATACTTTAGCCAAACATTTCTAGCTATCCTTGTCTGACTACCCATCCACAGAATCAGCGTGATGTCCTCCGGGACGCTCCAGAAGCGGCGAGAATTAATGCCCCGCCGCCAGCTTACCTTGACAATTGCCCCAACCCTTCAGCCGCTGCGAACAAGGAGAACGTTCCCACTGGCACTGGCTCCTCTCCTACCAACAAAGCTGCTTCTACTCCAGCTGTCACTCCAAGCCAACCTGCTCCCAATAACCGGAAGCGCAAGGCACCCGCGACTCCGCCGACTCCGCGGCCTCTGCCGACATCCGATGAACTCGAGGATATCATCATCGACGGACCTATCACCGACAACTGTGATCAAGTGCGCCGTAAAATCAACCGCGCTCTCGATGCAGGCATCATCACCAAGACGGCCTTGGCCGGAGAGCTTGGCGTGAGCGTAAAGTCTCTCAGCGGCTTTCTTCGCGAGCACGGTGCCTACAAAGGCCAAGGCTACAGTTCCTACCCTGCCGCGTGGGAGTACTTCAAGAAGCTCGAGGCTGTCGGTTACAAGATCCCCAACAAGACATCGGCTGCCAAGAAGCAGAAGACGGATTCCGCCGCCGGCGCCGAGGCTGGAAGCTCCTCCGCTCAGGCGGCTGGTGCCAGCAACAGCGCGGGAGTCGATATCAGTGACGTCTATCTCGATGGTGAGGAGACTGATGAAGTGCCTGTTTATGACACTTGTGATGAGATCCGGAGGAAGATTGATGCCTATCTGAAGAAGCCTGGCGTCACCATGGCGCAGTTCTGCCGCGATATTCACGCGCAGTTCCATTCAATTTCCCGACCGGCCAATATTCACACCTCGCAGTTGACTCGCTTCCGTGGTATGAAGGGGGCCAGAGCGGGCGCCACCTCTTCGGTCTTCTACGGCGCTTATGTTTTCTTCGAGAAGTTGCGAATAAAGGAGAAAAAGCCAATGACCAAGCATCGCCAGGATATGGAGGAGATCTGGCCTGGAGGGTTCGATCGTACCGACGACGGACGGAAGTCGTAAGTACACATTTTCTCGAAACGCCGTCATTCCGAGTAGACTGAGACAGCCACTGACATGTTGATCGAATAGGTACATCTGCTTGGCGGGCGAGAGGCCCTATATGGACCATTACGGCCGAATTAACATTCAGTAACTGGGCAACGCCGAAGTTCTTGTGGGGTTGAGCCGAGTTGACTTGTTTGAAAGTGTGGGTGACCTTCGTATGAAGAACACGGTCTAGGGATTGAATATGGGAGAAGCCTTCGCGGAGGTCACTGTAGCGGCCATTTTGGCAGGTTATTCATCGAGTTACATGGTTAGAACCGTCCCAAGTAGAGGTAGATAGTATAATGGAAGATACCACTAGGTGTTAAACTGTCACAACTCCATTAAACACCCCAGCGTGCCAGTGCAGTCGCATGGCATATAAAAACTGCAATGGCTTTTAAATGTAGCTCACCCACCAAACGCTGTCATCAGCGCGGGTGTTTGTTCGATCCCATTCAGGTTCATCTTCATCTTTCAGACTTGAACATCAGTCAATGAGGGATCAATCCGCAAACTCCAGAGCCTTGGGGAAATGACGACCGGGCCATCTACTGTACACTCCTATCGCAGGTTCTTGACCCAAATGTTTTCCAGGTTTTCGAAGGAAAGGACTTTAGATACCTAGGACTCGGCAACAGGAAATCTCCTCCCTTCTCCCAATCCAAACATTCCATCAAACTCCCGTTCTTCCCACGTATTCTCTCAAGAGGTATTGCACCCCGAAGACTACTCGACATCATGGAGAACACTACCCCAGCCACCTCATCCGACGCGGTACAACCAATTCGGCCTTACAAGCGCAAGATCGTGGGCGTGCGTAAAGTGATGGCGAAGAAAAAGATTGAGGGACACCGCACTGCTGTCACGGTGGATAACTGGACAGTGGTTGGCTTCACCTCCCAGATGCAACACTATAAAGTAAGTAATATTCGCGAGCTTATCCATGCCAAATAATAGGAATAAGCGGTTTGCTAAGTTGTCAATTCTTGCGTTACCCAGGTCGGCGATCTGGTTGTCTTCATGGAGATCGATTCATTCATCCCCAAGGTGGACAGATTCTGGGAACTTTGGCCCAGCATGAACGATGTTTTCAACGGAGAGCAAGGGCTCCGCATCAGGTCGCGCACAGTGGCCGGCACATACTCGCAGGGCATGATCTTTCCCCTTATCAATTTTCCCGAGATTATATTGCCTTACCAAGGTCGCATCGAGAAAGTCGGCGAGGTCAAAGCCACGGAGGAGCTCCTGTCCAAGTCCTTCGCGGACGTCCTGGGCATCAAGAAGTGGGAGTACCCGACTCACGAGCGGCCTGTCACGGGCATCATTGGGGGGCTGTCGGCGCTCATCCAGAACCCAGGCAATTGGCGGATCCAAGACGTCGGCGACTACGTCTTCAACGCACACAGGGCCAAAAAGAAGATCTACCAAGTCACCGAGAAACTCGACGGCGTCACCATGCACGTCTACAAGGTCTCCAACAAGTCGCCAGACCTGCTCACTTACTTCCCGGCCCTGAAGAAGCCTTCCGCCGACGGGGATGTCCCCATCCCTCCCACCATGCAAACCCCTCGCGGCCGGGTCGGCGTCTGCAACCGCGACCACGAGTTCTTCGACGACGGCAAGAACATCTACTGGGAAACCGCCAAAGCAAGCGGCATTCTCGACAAAATCCACGAGATCCCCTACCGCAACATTGCCATCCAAGGCGAGCTGGTCGGTTCTCACATCCAGGGAAATACGATGCAGTATCCCGAAGGGAAACACGAGTTTGTGGTCTTCGGCATCTGGGACATGGACGCCCGTGATTACCTCGCGACCAAGAGTGTTGAGCTGATTTGCAAGACTCTTGGCATCGCTCATGTGCCTGTGCTCGGGTACGGTCCTGTTACCAAGTATGGGAAGAGTGTGGAGGAGCTTTTGGCTTATGCTGATAAGCTTGGTCCGGGGAAATATGGTGGGATTAAGGAGGGATTGATCTTTAGGGCGAATGATAACTGGGTGACAGGTTTCAAGGTTATTTCGAACCGTTGGTTGAAGATGACTGGGAAGTAGAGATGGGAGAGGGGAGTCGTTTCAGCGATGGTGAGGTTGATATCGTCAAGAGGAAATATGGATGTCTGGTGAGGAGGAGGTTACCTGAAAGAGAAGCGAGATAGGTTAGTAATGAGCAGAGAATAATGGATATTTCCCCAACAGACTCCTGATTTCGTTTGGGAAGCGGGGAAAGTTGTGAAGTTACATTTAGACTTCCTTGAGATGCAATCATAGGGCTGAATGCACGAGGGCAGTGCAATGGGGCTAGTAGGAGTGAAGCTGAGCCGCCAGAGGCAACCAGAGGCGATGCCCAACCTCCAGTTTGTCGTGTAATTCTTCAATTCTCTTCCTTTGCAACAACTTCTCCTAACTTTTTGTCGAAGTTGGCAATTCAGCCAGTTTGCTTTGCTTGTGTTGTCACTGAACTTGTCATTTTCTTGTCTTCGAGATCATTCTTCACCCATCATGGCCGAAGTCATAGGCATCGTATCCAGCGGTATCGCGATCGCGCAGCTTGCCGGTTCAGTCGGAGCAGTCGCCATAAAGCTCAACGGTCTCTGGCAAGAGGTCAAGGACGTTCCCGAAACGATCCAATATATCATGAATCGTCTGAACATCTTGGGCACCATTGTCAACGAGATGGAGACGACGGGAACCAGCAATTTTTTACACAACAGTGATCAGCCGTACCACCGCCCATCCCCGAGCCCGCTGGCTATCCAGCACTGTCAGATGGCATGCAAGGACTTGGAGAATCTTGTTCGGGATCTGTCTGTGGATATCGAATCGTCCAGGAAGCGAAAGCGGCTGATGGGGAAGATGGCGGTGGTGTTGAAGAAGGACACTCTTGCCAAATATGAGATGCGGTTGCAGAATGCTGTACAACTCGTGTCTTTGGCCCATCAGGTTTATACAACGTAGGTGGAATCAGGGTTCTTGCTTGGGGGTTTTCCTTTCTCCCTTTTTTTTCTTTCATATTTTTTTCCGGAGAAAATAAAGCACTTGATCTTGGCGCTAACTAGGTCAACGGTGTAGGTCCTTGATATTGCGACAACCGGAGCTTATTATGGCTTCGGTTACGAAGGCTCTTGCTTCGACGTCCGCTAAAACCACACCGAGGAATGCAAATTCGCACACTCTCGATATTGAGGATGAAAAGCCCTCTGAGCACAGTCAGCAAGTAGCCCGGAAGAGCAAGAACTTGGCCAACTACGACACTGGAGTAAAACGTGCAAGATACCGCACCAACTACGAGAGGAACTTCCTCGGTCTTCTGCATGTGAGGTACAATTACTCGGAGTGGGAAGACCAGGTTATTGCTGATTCCACTTCTCGAGGTAGGTCACAGTACGATAATCACGATAGGTGTTTGTCAGAGTGAATGCTGATGTGTTATATTTAGAGTATCGGTTTCGTCTGAAACTCCCAAATTGGTTGTTGAGCAAAGCATGGGAGTTTCATGTCTCCGCCGCATGTTCGGGCTGGAGAACGCATCTGAAACAGTACGTGGTGGTATCTGGGACCTCGCCTGTGTTTAAATACGCAGAAGATGGAAATATCGACGAGCTCAAGAAGCTCTTCTCTCAACGGCTCGCTACGCCGTTTACTATGGATACCCAGGGTAGGACGCTGCTTCATTATGTAAGTTCCATCTCAAACATTGCAACCCCGTCCTCCGAATAACCAATATGCAGGTCGCAAGATTCTGGGCTACAGCCGGGAACTTTGAATGTCTCGAATGGCTCACAGAATTGGGTGTCGACCCGACAATATTAAATGACGCTCGCCTGAAATATACCGAATTCATTAGTTATAATATTTTGACCTGGCCCGATCGCTCGACAGAAAGACGACGCTGGACAACAGCAGAACGCGAGGATGCTTACCATTATCTGGTAGCAAAAGGCGTACTCCCTGTTGATCTTCACAAACTACTGACCAAACCTGACGCTTCATTGCTCCGTGTTTCTGGCATGTTCCAGGACACGTACGAGCTGATCGGTTTTTGCGTGCATTTATTTGTGATCTTACAGCAGGCTTACATTTTCGACAGATATGTCAGGGTCTATGCCCCAGAGCTTCTAACATTGGAATTGAGTCGGAGGCTGAGGGTTGTCGCCCCTGTTTATCAAATCAGCAGTTATGGAGTCATGATACACCCAGAGGTCATCAGGCGGCTCTTGTGGGGAGACCGCGGTCTATCAGCGAGCGACCTGATTACCACGACTGTACAATGGGAGTCCCTTGACAAGATTTCGGTATGGAGCTTTCTCGCTTCCGTCTGGACTTACGCCTCTCATGGCGTGTGTCCCTCTAGCTCCGACAGGCCCGAGAGTCCGTGGTGGAAAGAGAGAAAAGTGGTATGGCCTCTCTATCAAGATCTCGTTCGAGACTTGGCTTCTATTTGTGATCATGAGCACATCTCGTGGAGGCCTTCTCAGTCCGAGATTTCGGCCCTTTTCTGGGTGATTCAGGAGGCTAGTTATTGCCGTTCGCAAGGCCAAGTCCAAAGAGAACAGCGCAAGCATTTCCAGACGATAACCAGAAAATGGCTCGAAGACCTGCAGTTGGGTGGTATCAACTTGAAGGATTATGGGAAAATGGAGATGAAGACATTCAAACAACTCCGTCAAGGGAAGATACAGGAGTGGTACCAGAATCGGAGGGCGGGTTTATTCAGATATGTTGGTCAAGATAGGCATCCGAAGACCGTTCTTTTCCTTACCGGGTTTACTTATGGCCAACAACCTGAGGATTGGGTGTTCTTCTGGGATCCTTTCGTCGAAGACTTTGTTAGAGGATTTCTGGACGCTGATCGAAAACACGCCTCTTGCCATCCCGGGCTCGTGGGTTGACTGAGGACAAGGGTCGGCGACCATCGTCGACGGCTGGCTGTGACTTTTTGAACTCAAAGGGTGGCCCAAACCAAACCATCTGGGTATACATAGGTATTAATAAAAAGGTCCGTAGAGCATGAGGACTCAAAAGTGAATTGAGAAATTCAAAAAAGAAGCTTCCACACCCGAGTGTTGAAGGGAGTGAAGTCGTGGTCTACACTTGCTTCCTTTGCGCTAACCGCTTCAAACCCTAACCCTTCAATTCTTCTAGTTCACACGGCGGACAAAGCAACTGGTGCTGGATGCCAGCTGGCCTTCTGCTTAAAACCCCGCCAAGCCAATACGATGCAGTGGTTACATCGACCCAATCGCGCAAAAGGTGCCCCCTGAAACTTTTAAAACAAGCCGCTGGCACTTTCTTACATCCTCCCTTTGCCTGAGCACGACAGGAGCGCCGGTGTTCAACGCCAGACAATAATGCAATCATGAGATTTTCGGCGCTATCCCTCGGCCTTTTGGCCTTATTGACGCCGCTCACGGCAGCGTGGTCCAAGGAAGGCAAGTCATCCACTCCCCCAACGGTCTCAAAAGCTCCCCCGGGCCAACAAATGTGCTGGCGATCCCTGCACGACACAGCTGGGATAGGCGATGATGGCGGATGGGCACACATGAAGATGTAGAGGAATGGAACTCCCCATTCTAACATAGTCTCTGTACAATATAGACCGCGAAATCTTCCGAGTCCGCGACGAACTTATTGCCCACGAGGGCCCCGACGTCACCTTCTACGAGTTCCTCGGCATCAGCAAGTCTGCCAGCCTCGATGACATCAACAAGGCCTACAAGAAGAAGTCCCGCCAGCTGCATCCGGACAAGGTCAAGCAGCAGCTCCAAAATGAGCGTGTCAAGGCCCAGAAGGAGAAAGCCAAGCAGCAGCAGCAGAGCGGCGGCAAGCCGATTCCGCAGGTGATCAAGCCTCCCACCACCGCCGAGGTCAAGGCCGCCGTTAAGCGCGCCTCGGACCGCCAGGCCCGCCTGTCCATTGTCACCAACATCCTCCGCGGCCCTATGCGCGACCGCTACGACCACTTCCTCAGCAACGGCTTCCCCACGTGGAAGGGAACCGAGTACTACTACAACCGCTACCGCCCCGGCCTGGGCACCGCCATCACGGGCGTCTTCCTCTTCGCCGGCGGCGCCGCCCACTACCTGGCCCTCTACATGAGCTGGAAGCGCCAGCGCGAGTTCGTCGAGCGGTACATCAAGTTTGCCCGCCATGCCGCTTGGGGCGAGAACCTCAACATCCCCGGTGTCGATGCCGCCGCCCCTGCCCCGGTTGCCGCTCCTCCTCCTCCTCCCCCGCCCGCTCAGCCGCAGATGATGGAGGACGAAGACGGGAACATCATCCCCATGAACCGCAAGATGCGCAGGATGCAGGAGCGCGACGCCAAGAAGGAGAAGGACAGCAGCCAGAAGACCACCAGCCGCCGTGGCCGCCGCGGTCAGCAAGCCGCTGCCGTTTCCGCTTCCGCTTCCGCCTCGGGCTCGGCCACACCCCAGCCTGCTGCCCAGGGTAGCGGACCGACTGGCACCAAGAAGAGGGTGGTTGCCGAGAACGGCAAAGTGCTTGTTGTGGACTCGTTGGGCGATGTCTACCTCGAGCAGGAGGACGAGGAGGGTAACACGGCTGAGTATTTGCTTGACGTAAGTCTTAACCCCGTCTTCCCCACTCTCTCTCACAAAAGCAACCAAGCAAGTGAACTAACCACCCTCAAAACAGCCCAACGAACTCCACCGCCCAACCGTCTCTGATACCGCCATCGTCCGCCTGCCCCTCTTCGTCTACGGCCTCACCATCGGCCGTCTGTTCTCCAAGAAGCGCAATGCCGACGATATTGACGAAGCAGAGTACGAGGAAGTCGCCGGCTCCGATCACGATGATGACTCGGAGCCTGGCAAGGCCACGCCGAGCACGACCGATTCTGCCGATGACTTTGAGCTGCTGGAGAAGAGCATAGATGAGCTGGGGCAGGCCAAGTCTACGGGTAGCCAGAAGCAGCAGGGTGGTAACAAGGCTGGAAAGCGCAAGAATAAGAAGAGGTAAAGGGTTAGGACGTATGTGAAGGGAATGGGTGAACCCTTGTGAAGAGAAACAGAAGGCTGTAGTTTAGTGGTCATTTTTGGTCATATGAAAGACTATTTGTTAGCTATGACTTATATAGTGGATAAACATGTAGCCTCGAGTCGAAAGTTGCGATTTGTTCTTTCCATACTTAGTGTAATGGCTCCTCGGGGATTCTTAAGTCATGGCATCCTGGCAATACATCAGCAATTCCATATGGTCCGCTGGCTCAATGGCAGAGCGTCTGACTACGAATCAGGAGGTTCCAGGTTCGACCCCTGGGTGGATCGGAGATCAAAAGGCGCTTCAAGCACCAAATTTCTTTTTTTCTTTACTTTTTCCTTTTGGCAGTTTGTCATTTGAAGTTTGTATGCATGTTGACACCTTCGTGCTTTTTTTGTTTGACATGAAATTGGAAAACGTTGTCAGCGGTTGCCATTGCTACCCGTCAAGGTTCGAATCGCCCACCAGTTACCCAAAGTGGAACCATTTACACAGAATTCTTGTATAGTTGAAAAGTGCCTTCTCCCAATGTCTGGTTCGGTGACCCGTATCCCTCTCTCGCCTCTGTACCCAGTATCGAGTTTCTGTAGTAAGTCATCAACTTGCCCCAAAGCCCAGCCAAAACTCCAAACAAACCTCGCCATTCCCAATCATGAACCCTTTATATTTACCCTAAAGAGAAACAACAACCCGTACGCCCAGCTAGATCAAGTAGGTCGATCAGATTCCCACAGTATGGCTGAACACCTTGGCCGCCAACTGGGTAAGAAGCCTCGCCTTATCGCCTTGAGGGAGTTCCTGTGAATGAGAAGAAAGAGGAAAACCCAATTAATGTCCGATCATCATCAATGTAGTCATTCGTAATCGAGACCGCTGTCTTCTTCCGAATCTTCTTCTTCTCTCAAGAAGTCGACACCCAGGGCACTTACCTGAAATACGGCATAGACGCTCTTCCCCTTTGCGTCTCTAATAGCGCCCAATCTGTTCCCGGCAACCGCGCCGGCCAACAGACCGGGCACGTTCGCGACGATGAAGCCCAGCGCGCCACCGCTGATCCCGCCTAGCAAGCTCCAGAACTTGTTAGTTGGTCTGTTTGTGCCATCGGGCTCCGCCATGCCTTCCTCGCGCAGCATCTCCTCGAAGACATCGGCGAACTGCTCGTTCTGCGTTTGCTCGCGGTCCGGCTGCGCGCGCCCATTGTCGTTGTTGCTCTGGTTCTGCTTGGTGAAGAAGTTCCATGCCCACGAGAAGGCTTGGCCGGCGGGACTGGTGCCGGTGCCGGCGCCGGCGCCGGCGTCCGCTTCGGCAAAGGGATCAGAGGTATTATCGAAGCCGCCTGGCATTCCACCACCACTTCCTCCTGAGGCGGTACTGCCGCCCCATGATGAGGACGCTGACGATGGTGGGACGTAGTCGGTGCCGACGCCGAAGATTTTGCGCTGCTCGTCATATTCCCGGCGCCGGAGAGGGTCGGAGAGGGTGTAGTAGGCGTCGTTGACTAGCTGGAACTTGCGGGTGCGCTCGGCGCGGTCGGGCGCGTCGGCTGCTACCCGGTCTGGGTGCGTTTTGAGGGCGGCGCTGTCGTCATCATTAGGACCTTATTAGTTGAAGGTGATCATTATGTGTAATTTGTAGTCGTGAGTAGGAAAAATGTTGTCGTACCGTTTGTAGGCATCACGGATCTGATTTGTCGAGGCGGTTGGAGAAATCCCTAGGATCGCATCTATGAAAGGATGTATTAGCGATATGTCTAGACTTGCCGCTCGGGTGCTTGGTCCCTCAATGAAGCTGAGATCTCTTGTACTAACAGTAATTGGGAGGGCGAGCTGTAGGCATCGTAAGGTAGTCTGGGTGGCTCGAGAAGTAGCTGCTTGTAAGTCTGCAAGTATGAAGCTAATGACAGATAGTTAAAGAAGGTGTATAGGAAAACTGAAAGGGACTGTTTTCGCGGACAATGTCTGATAAGATAGATCCACGGCAAAAGCAAAGTGGATAGCCAACTAACACCGCTAGCCCTGTGAGGGGATACTCCGTCCGGGGCAAAACCCAAAGAGATTGACTCAAAACTGAAGGGACAGCTGTTCAATGGGCTGCCTCACTTGCGACGGCTGTTTATTCGTCCAAACAAGATGGTCAAGACGGGAGGAATGACTGACCTGCTCCCGCCGTGAACTGTGAAAATGGTCCCTGGCGTCCCAGCAGTGTCCAAGATCAACGTCATCCGTGGCGGGTAAATGTGGCTTGTTTGACCGCAGTTACCCAATCAGATGCCATTGACAGCCTTGCACGTGGCTGCTCGTCAAGCCAATCCCTGCCACGGTTACAGCCCGATGGAGCCTGGCTTGACCCCGCCTGTGGGCCATTTCCTCAGCGGGGATGTCTTGATCTCCAGCGCGGCACGTTCTGGACCCTTTCATCACGAACACCTGCATCGCTCTGCCTTTTCCAACGTTCGATTGTTTGCTTCGTTCTTGACTTTTTGTCTATCACGAACTTTACGGTCCCAAGTTTCCTGCTCTGTACGACTTACGAAAGACAATCCGTGAATTCTTGAGTAAGATCATGATTGCTCTACCCCCAACCAGAGGGAAGTAGAGGTACCTATCTTTCCGATTTATCATATGCGCCACTTCCTTTCCTGGTGATTGGGCGGAAAGGCTCGATTGATAGCCGGGTGTTTCATGTCGTCATTCAGATGGACCGCATGATTGCAGTGATGACGCTAACAGCCTGACTGTGTGACTGCCCAACCCAACCGCCAAACACTGCACCGAAGTTCACGTTCTCGAAACCCGTCTGCGCTCAATTGTCTCAGCAAGATGCTGGAAACAGTTTTTTGCTGCCTGATGGGCAATATTCATGCAACCACCGGCGACAGGACCTGCATCTGGTCACCTTTTGGGGGCTCGAGGCTGTCTTTGGGTGTTGGTATCACATAGCACGGCACCATGGCGAGAATTCGTCGAAGCATGATCGACTTTCTTGAATGGCCAATGTCTGTTCAAACGCCGTCTTTGGTGTGCCGCGGGTCATTATTCTTCAATCATGAGCCTAGCGTCCCTGACCGGGTGTATCTGCCGCCCGAATACCGCTAGTTTGCAATCATTCCCCCCCCGCCTCCCCGCCGTCCCAAACCCAGGTGTGCCTGCCTTGCCCCTCCATTTCCCAACGCCCCTTGATCTTGCATGCACTTTGTTGTTCGTTAACATCATACACTTCATCACGAGGAGATCTTGAGGTTGCCTGCCCAAATAAGAAGTCTTAACTCCCTCACACCCACCATCGTATGATCTGTGGTTTCCTTATTTCTCATCTTGCTCTCCTATCTCTCCCGGTCTTCACCTCAAACTACACACATCACAGTAGCCAGTCGGCAAGCATCAGACTCTCGAAACTTCACAAAATTCGACGACCGAGAAACTGCGGCAAAGCACTAGACGAGTCACGTTGCTATTTCTAGTCGCTCATCCCAGACCACGAACACTTTGATCTCCGTTCACTCTCCATACCGCGGAAGGAAATCGTATCTTCACCGCTTGAATCTCCACCCTCGCAGTCACCGTCTCTCGTGCTATCAAGAGTCAGCCGAGAACCGTTCACTTTCCCTTAAATAGTTGAGACCAAATACAAACGAGTTGTACAAGCATACATCCGTTTCCAAAGCTCCGGTACAAGCTCTTCATTCTTGCTGCCAGTTCTTGCTTTGCTTCTCAACCAGCTAGCTGGATATCACCACATCCCCTTAGCTCAAACTGCACAGCAGGAAGGGTCGTGTAACCAACCAACAACAGGCATCGTCAAGACTACCAAGAACAAAAGAACAGCCCGAGTCTCAGGTAATGTGCAACGAAGCTGTCCCTACCACGGCCTTTTGTGGTCACGTCCCACAAACTCTCCGTGTATCCCGTGCTAACAATATTTTATGACATCACAGCATATCAGCAAGTCAGACGATTCACATTCCTCCTGGAATCACATCAAGATGCAATCACACGACGAACTTGCTGCTCTCTTTTCTCGGAACTTGTCTCTGGAGCCTGTTCAGCAACTCGCACAGGTCCAGGTCCCGAACCAAGAACCGAAGATTGTCTACATCTCGGCGCATTACAACCACTCGGCTCATGTTCGTCCCCAGGATACTCAACCGTCACAGCCTGCGCCCAGAGGGACATCAGAGCCGCCTGCGCTCTCTGAGGTTGAAGCTGTCCTCAGAAAGCACCATGTGAACACAGCAGGCTTGTCCCGTGCCCAGCTCCAGCTTTTCAAGTCAGTGGACGATCCGCAGCGCTACAGGCTGATTGACCTTTGGCGCAACTGTCCTCCTACAAACCGTAGCGACAATCCTACACTAGACTGGAGTATGACAAGCGTGAACCAGGAAGAGATCCTGGCCAAGAACCGATGGGAGCAACAGCAACAACAGCAGGCTGTTGAACAAGAAGTGGTCATGAGCCTCGATGGAACTCCCCTAACTCCGGTTCAGGCAGGTGACGGCCGTTGGATCGCGGCGGACTCACACCATGAAATGGAGCCCTATATGGCTTCAGGTTACGAGGAAATGGCTCGCCGTGAGTATGAAGAGTCCGCCCGTCGAGCGTTTGGTGAATCTGTGGAACGGACCAAGCATGCCTGCCGCCCCCTCGCCATTGCCACCGGTGGCCCGACTTTTAACCCCGCGCATTCGGACCCTGTTTATGCCAATTCGGGGGTTGACTGGAGCCAACAGGATGCCATGGCAAACCAATACGGAAGATTGATGGCGTACAGGGATGATGAGGAGATGCTTTGAGCTGGAAGTCACGCTATATGTTCATTTGTGTTAAGGGAGGAATGGAGGTGGCTGTTTGGCTTATGTATGGCGTTGTTTTGATTGGGCATGTACAACTATGTCTTTGCTGGGTATGCGATATTGTCAGCGGATTTTGAGGTTTTACTGTGTGCGTCGGTCTTGGGAAAACAAAACTCATCAGAGCTCACTGGTGGTCTGCTGCCTCTATTTGTCTAGATTGTCTTGTTGTTTCAAGTATCTCGACACTTGAGCTAGTCATATCTGTGGCGCCCTTCTACTCAGACCGGCGCAGATAAGCGAACTAGACCAGGAAAAACTGGGCAGCTTAGGTTTAGATAATTTGAGGGATGGCATTTTATCTTTTTTCTCGTCTGGTTCACATTTGATGGAAGACTGATTCTCAGTCCAGTCCTGCCTGTTGCTCCCAGCATTCCTTAATTTTTGTGCGAGCTTCGTCTTCCATCTTGTGGTGTACGTGGGAATGTAAAAGCGTTCTTTTACTGGTGATACAATGGTTTGTTTACATAAAAAAGGAGGCGTTTCCGCTTTCCTGGGACGGCGTGTGGGGTCTTCCTAACATTATATGGGGCCGGTGATGAAATAGGTGTGGCTGGAAAGTTGCAAGGCTGGCTGTTCCATGGCTGAAGCTCTGCAAACGCCACAGCACTTCAGCCTCAGGACGACCAAGCTTCAGTTCTATCCCGCACGCCAGTGGAGCAGGACTGAGGGAGGTGCTACGGGGCAATAGTGCTACGCAGCTCCCAGGCTGCCTGATGGAGCTCACCTTGAACTGAAGCAATAGCAGCAGCAGCTACCAGCAACATCACCTCTCCAAACAAACCGATCCCGACGACCGATTTCTTGAACAACCCACCTCCTAGCCCGAGCCAGTGCAGCGAGAACCTCTCCGTCCTTTTGAATCTGGAAACACAAACAAATACCGGCATCGCCTTGAACACCTTCACATTTAAGCCACAATGGTACGTCTTGCAACCCCCGGCAGTCCCTCGTTAGCGGGCGTCCATCCCCAGATGACCAAAACGTAGCCGGGCGCAGAATACCATGGTTCTCGAACATGAAACGAAACTGACCGAGTCGCCTTCGACAACGAACAGACTTCCATAGGAACAGGCTACGATCTTGCCAACTCCATTTTCTCCCCCGATGGCCGCAACTTCCAAGTCGAATATGCCGTGAAGGCAGTTGAGAATGGCAGCACCTCGATCGGCATCCGCTGCAAGGACGGCATCGTGTTGGCGGCGGAGAAGGTTATCACATCCAAGCTGCTCAAGCACGGCGCCAACAAGCGCATCGCGACAGTCGACAGGCATTTGGGCATTGTACGTTTACTTCGATTTCTGTCTCTGTTGTTTGGGCGGGATCATCATCGAGCTTCGACCGTCTGCGGGGCAGCAGCAGCCAGCTTCATCACCATCCCCGCCATCGCACGAACGAACCACACCCCGACCTTCTCGCCCCTCATAACACTTGATTTAGTTTGACGAAGGCTAACTACAAACTGCGAATCCGTCTTCTATAGGTATACTCCGGCATGATCCCCGATGGTAGACACTTCGTGGACCGCGCCCGCGACGAGGCGCGCGGCTGGCGCGACAACTACAAGACGCCCATCTCGACAAAAGACCTAGCCGGCCGCATGGGCGGCTACATGCAAGCCTACACGCTCTACCAATCCGTGCGACCCTTCGGCATCACGGCCATCATCGGCGGCTACGACAGCGAACTCGAGACGCCCGTGGACGGCGAGGTCGGCAGCGGCCCCAGCGTCGGCGCTGGCGGCAAGGTGGAGGGCAAGAAGCACGGCGGTCCATTCCTGTACATGGTGGAGCCCTCGGGCCTCTACTGGGGATACTACGGCGCCGCGACGGGCAAGGGCAGACAGGCGGCCAAGGCGGAGCTCGAGAAGCTGGACCTCAGCAGCGACGGCGAGTCGAGCCTGACGCTGGAGCAGGCGGTCAAGGAGGCGGCGCGCATCATCTACGTTGCCCATGACGACAACAAGGACAAGGAGTTCGAGCTGGAGATGACCTGGATCAGCGGGGCGGACGGTCCCACGAAGGGCCGTCACCAGGAGGTGCCCGAGGCTCTGCGGAAGGAGGCGGAGAAGTACGCGGAGCGCATGACTGCGAAGGACATCGAGGAGGAAGAGGAAACGAAAGAGGGCGGGGACAAGATGGAGGAGTAAAGCTCTAACCTCTGGGATATTTATGGATGAATGGACGAGGCTGGAGTGATGAGGCTTAGCATGTAATTCTAAACCATGAGGCACGACTGCGATTTGATTTCTTGACGAGTGATAGAAACTCCCTAATTGCCAACTGGGATTCGGCCTAAATCATGGCCTGCGATGGACTACAGAGTATCCCAGGCAGTGACCCATCATATCTTACAGGTGTGTATATCACATAGTGAAGCATGTAGTCTTTATGTTGTGAGACAAATTCAAATGAGGAAAAACTGTTTCTATAACCAACCAGAAAATGCTTCAAAACTCCCATTAAATGATATTCTACTTTTTCCCAACCATAACCCAACAACAACAAAAAACAACGTACATCAACCACCGGGTATTCCATTCCATTCCATTCCTTTCCTCCTCCTCCTCCTACACCACCTCCATCACCTCCCCCTCTAATTACCTGCATGAAAAGCCTGCCTAGCATCCCTCGCCTCCTGCCCCTTCTCCTTCCTCTTCTCCTTCTTCTTCTCAAACTTCTTCCTCTTCTCCATTCCATACTTTTCCGGCGCCGTAATCGCCTCAATCTTCCTCTTACTTGACCTAGCATATCTCCTCTTGCGAATATCCTCACCAACGGCCAACAACGCTCTAGTATACTCTGAGCTTCCCAGCTTTCTTTGCAGCACATCCATGATCGACAAGGCTTTCGTCTTGAGCAGCTCGTAGCGGGTCTTGAATACCTCGTTAAGCGAGAACGGGCCAGGGATGGACGGGTCAGTAAGGTTGCGTAGCGGGCGGATGATGGTTTTTATGGAACCGAGCAACGTGGAGGGGTCGGATTTCTCGCAGAAGGATTCGAGCATGTCCATGGCGGATAGCTTGGAGACGAGCATTTCGGGCCGGGCGGCGCGTTCTTTGCGGATGATGGAGGCGAGCTTGTAGAAGAGGTAGCCCATGTCTACGGGTCCCTTGTTCTTCTTTTTGGTGATGCCGGTCGCTTCCTCCTCTTCGGCCTCATCCTCTAGTTCTTCCTCCTTCTCATCGGCACCAGCCTCGTCGTCGGTGTTCTTGGCGTCTAGGTAGCTGCCTAGGAAAAGAAGGATCTGGACGACCTCGTGAGCCAGCGGCTCGTCAACCTCGGGCACGTTGAAGGTGTTGAGCGCCAAGCGGACAAGGTCGCTGATTTCTTCCTTGCCCAGCTCCCGCCCGTGGGAACCGTGGAGAGGTGCTTGTTGAGCTTGCTGGCCACCGGCATTCTGGGCAAAGTCCGCGAGGTACATGCTGAGAAGCCTGGTCGCGGTGACCTTCACGGTGGGGTTCTCGTGAGCAAGAGTGTTGCGGACCTCGGTCCACAAGACGTCAGAAGCAGGCGACAAGACCTTCTGGGGATGCTTGGCGACAAGAGTCTGGACCGTGTTGAGGCTGGTGTCGACAAGCTCCCAGTTGGACTGAACGGTCTCTTCATCACCGAGAACCTTGGTGATCTTGTCGACGACAAGGTTGACGTCCTTCTTGTCCTTGGAGGTGGGTTCGCGACCCTCAAAGTAGAGTCCGAATGCCTGAATCGCGAGCTTGAGCACCGCCATGTTCTCGCCTTGCTCGGTCCAGTTGCGCATCAGAATCATGAACTTCGTAAGACGCTCCTTGTCTGCCACGCGGAAGGTCTCCTTGATCAGCTCTGCGGCAGCGAGTCTGCACTTCTCGCTGTCATCATTGGCCAGGACGAACACAAGGGGGATGAAACATGTCGCTGCCACCTCCTGGACGAAGTCGTCAGACGTCTTCTTGAGCAAGAGATTGATGACCTCCATGACTGACAAGCGACCACCCTCACGCTCGTACTTGAGGTTGGCCACGATGTTCTTGAGCTGCTTCTCCCATCTGTTCCTCTTCTGGGGATATTCGCGGAGGAACTGGAAGAAAGCACCGCGAGCCAGATCCCGGGTGTCCTTGTCGTCGTTGGTGATCATGACAGTGCCGACGTGGTCGAGAGTGTCATAGACCGAGGCCGTTTCCATCTTACGGTCAAGAACCGAGCGGAGGAAGTTGAATGTGACATGGCGATAGAGAGGCTCAGTCAAGTCATCCTTCAACTTGCTAAGCAACATGTCGAGGGCGGGCTCCTTGATGGGAATCTCACGCCTATCTCTGAGGACAACAGAGATGAGCTTCAACGCCGCCTGCGCGAGCTCAGACGCGGTTGAGGGAGACAAGGACATGGACTTGATAGCTTCCTTGGTAGCCACCTTGTAGAGGGCAGTGGAATCGCCATTCTTGAAGGGAACCTTGACGATGACGCTGAGCAGCTTGAAGGCCGCAACCTTGACTTCTTCCTCAATCGACAAGACAGCATCACCGAGCAGAGGCATGAATCCGGCAATGTTGTTGGCTGTGCGCAGGTTATCGTGCTTCTTGAGGACAGCACGAAGGATGTCGATGGCGAATCGGACGAGCTTAAACGTATACTTGGCAGTGATTCCTCCGTCAGCCCTCTTGGCGGCCTTCTGGACGATGTATCTCTTCAGGCGGGGATCCATCTTGGGCGCATCCTCGGGCTTCTGAGCCTTGTACACCTCCTGGGTGACCTCGTAACAGAACACAAGGATCTCTTGAGAGGCAGCCGCCGGGTTCTCCAAGAGGCCCTTGGTGATGCGGGTAAGAAGCTCGTCGATCTTGCGAGCTGTCCTCAGATCAAGCTTCTCGAGCAGTAGCGCCTGCAAGGGCATGGTAAGGTCGCTGAGGCGTGTGATGGACGCAGTCTTGGCAATCAGCTCCATGGAGTCTTGACTCTTGCTGCTCTTCACCTCCTTCATTTGGCTGACATAATCCTGAGCATCCTTCTCTTGACCGGCAGCACCAAAGATATCATCCATGATGACCGCCATGATGGTGGAGAGGCAGTAGTCGAGATCGCCTTGCTTGAAGGTGGGGATCACAGCTAACAACATGGAGTGAAGGGTATAAGACAGAACGTGAAGCTGGTGGCCCCTGATGAGAGCGCCGCGCAGTTCCTTGAGAATGAACTCGAACCTTTCGGGGCCCAGAATGACCGCGATCTTGGAAAGAGTATCGCGAGTCATCTCACGAGCATCCCACGCCTTGCTCCTGAGGATATGGCAGATGTCGGTAAGCACACCAGGCAGCTTCTCATTGAGCAGCGGCTCGGGAAGGAGGGTGGCAAGCTTAGCGATGATCACACCGACCGGAACTCTGGCGCTGACCGTGGCTTCATCCTTCTCGTGGAGGTGCTTGATAGGAGTAGGCAAGAAGTTGTTCACAATCTCAGCGCTAAGCTTCTCCTGATCAGGGATGGTCTTAGCAAGCCTGCGAAGCTTGGGGGGCTCAACACCATCAACCTCCATGGCATCGGCACTAGGCCTCTGCGCAATAGCGGCGCGCAGCACATCAACCTCCTTCTCAAGCAGACGGATCAGCCGCTTCTGCCATTCGGGCTTCGACTCAATGTAAGAGACGAAGCGACGCAAAATAGCGCGGTATTGATGCCACTCCAACGAGGCAGTCAACCCAGCGATGGCAGCAATAGTCTGCGCGCTAAGCCCGTGATCATCGCCGCCTTCCACCTTACCGAAGATGAAGTGTTCAAGGAGCGGAATGAAAAATTGGTTGATGTGCTTCGATCGGAACTCGCTCTTCTCGTTGGCAGCTTCCAAGATACGCAGAGCCTGCAGCTGTCTGGCGATAGCAGGACTCATGATATGGAAGAAGAACGCCTTGTCGGACTCATCAGATGCAGGGACCAACAAGGTCAGGTCAGACACCTGATCCCAGGCGGGGAGATGAGCGACCAAGTATCCAAACACACGCACGACCTCACGGCGGACAGTCTCCGACGTTTCTCTGGACCCAGCATAGATGGCAGGTAGGATGATATCGGACAGAATGCTAGTATACGCATCTTGTTGAGGGCCCGCCCAGGCTGCCTCGGCCGCCCTGATGAACTGGCACAGTCCGTCAGCAGCGTTGGTGGACAGCACACCGAATTCCTCGTCCTGGTTGATATAGAACAGAAGGTTGTGCAGCAATGGCATCCACTCGTCGACCGTGAAGGGGGTCTCGCGGTCTCCAGAGATTTTGTTGAAGGCAGTGAGTCGGGTGTTGTAGTCCGGCTCGTCCAACCTCTTGACGTTGTATGAGTTCAAGTCACGGCAGATATCTGCCACATCCTGAGCCCATGGCTCGGTAGAAGCAAACACAAGCAAGACGTCGGCAAGCGTTTGTCTGTTCTCCTTATCCTTGAAGTATCCAAAGAGCGAAGCGACGGTGCTGTAAACTCTCTTCTTCAGCTCCGCATTTGTCTGAACGTCTTCCAGAACGAGGAACTGCTTGAGGATCAGCAGGATGGATCCCTTGATCTTGGGGCTGACACGACGTGATGGCTGGTTGAGCAAGTAGGTAGCAATATCCACCATATCCTGAACACTGGCGGAGGAGTTATCAACAATTGGCGCAAGGAGAACAACAGTATCGACGGCAGTGCCGAGAAGGTCCTTTCCGATGTCAGTCTGATCACGGAGAAGACCGCCAATCTCCTTGAGCATAAGGTTGACATTCGGCACCAAAAGCTCATCCTTAATGAGCTCATTATACTCAGATTCAGCCGCAGGAGCTTGAGCGAGACCGATAAGGCTCTTGAGAATCTCGAGCGCGTGGACCTTGACCTCATCCTTGCCCTTCTCAACACCAAGACTCTCGATGACCTTCGGAAGGATGCGCTTGTCGATATTAAGGAACAAGGCCGCCTTAGGCAGAACGGCCCAGGTCGACAGAAGCCTCCAGACACCGGAAACACCCTGAGCAGTCTCGGTTGGTAACTTCTCAATGCGAGGACTGACGATCTCCTTCACCATCACATTCTCATACGGTGTCCAGTCAAAGGTCTGCGCGTTCTGGAACAGTTTGCAGAGACATTTGAGACCAGTGGTCCGCACCACCTTGTACAAAGAAGCATTCTGTACCGGCTCCGCTTCCTCCGGATCCTCGGAGGCGGCTCCCAGGTTCCTGCACGCTGTGAACAAACAGAACAGGACAGCATTGACAATCGCGTCCATATACGGAACAACAGCAGCTCCGAGCTCATTGATGATTGCGTCGACCATGTTCAGCAGACCGACCTGCTTGCGCACTGGAATGAGCTCGTCGGCAAATGTGCTCTCCTTGACGACATCGCCGTCCAGGATGCGGACACTGCGGAGCTCGCCAAGGGCGATATCCAAGAACTTGCCCATATCCACCACATCCAGCTGTCTAATGACGGCCAAACGTGTGTTATGAAGACCGTGACGTCCGCTTGCCGCGCCCTTCTTGGAGATGGTTCGGCCATACAGCAAGCGAAGGAGAACTGGCATCAGTTCAGCGCGATGCTCAGGGCGGATCTTGTTGTCACCCTGGAAAAGAACAGTGAGTTCGTTCTTGAAGCGCGCTTCGTCAAGGAGATACTCAAGATGTTCCTGATACGGCTTGATGGCATCGCTCTTCCACGCCAGGATTGCCTTGAGCGCCATCTTCTGCAGCTCGATGTCACCATTGGCCAGCAGCTTCAGGAGCGCAGTGTAAACCTTTTGGCTTTGCCAAAGCACCTTGGGGTTGCCGAAGTGGGAGAAGACACCCACAAGGGCCTTCCTGTCTTGGAGCGACCAGCTTCCGTCTTCCTCGGAAAAGGGCTGATCCTCGTTCTCCTCGACAGCCGGAGTCTCGCCTTCTTCCGTGAAGGACAGAAGGTACGGGACAATCTTCCTCGAGCGCTTTTCAGCAGATCCAGGAAGAGCAGTGAACACCTTGAGGGCTTTGCTGCGTGCGCGATCCGAGCGAAGTTCCACCGCCTTTTGTCCCTCTTCGAAAGTGCTCAGCATCTTTTGCGACAGCTCGCTGACGACCTTGCCCGTGTTGTCGGCGGCTTCCTGCAGCCTTATGAGGCCAGTACACTCAAAGTCTGTCATAGCCTTGCGGTGGTCATTGATAGGGGGCTGGAAGGGGCCTGTCCAACGGGGGGACGGCACCTCAAGCCACTCAAAGGCCAGCTCGGCAACAATCTCCTCACCATGCTTAGTCTCCGAAATCTTCTTCATCGCTTCCGCTGCGTCATCCCAGACGGGCGAGAGTTTTACCGTTGTAAGGCCGAAAAGGAAGGACGGGATAGCTTGGACCAGCCACGAGCTCTCCTCGATGTGATGATAGATTTGACCGAGTTTTCGCAGATGCACAGCGACTGTTCGGACGCTTTGCATACTCAAGGGAAGCTCCTCCACTTGGATCATTGTCGACAAAGCCGCGTTCGAATCAGGTGTCGTCTCCAGGACGTCGAGAATCCGCAAAGAAACCAGGCGCAGGTCGTGTGATGTAGAAGCGAGGTTCTTGATGAGAGACCTCACCAAAGGATCCTCCTCTTGAGGGCTGTTACCCCGACCGTTATTAGCTTCCGGCGAGCTTTGAGACTTGCGGTTCAGTTCTTGCTCGTAGTCCAACAAAGCTTCAAGGAACTTTGGCAGGCGGCAAAATCTCGGCGCAGCGGCTCTGAGCAACGGAGCAAGGCTAAGATCGACAGACCCCGCGGCCTCGCACATTCTCAGGTAGGCACGGAACCCATCACTGACGATGAAGTTGGCCTCGTCAGTCGGGAGGGATGAAGACGGCCGGAGAGCGAGTTTGAGCTTCTTAAGCAAGACTTCTGCTATCCGAGCATTCGTGGAGGGATGTACCGAAGTAGACTCCAACACGCGCAGGAGACCAGAGTACATCGGCAGACACTTTTCCTTCCAGGTTTCGCGGTCCTTGCCAAAGCCACCGCTCTCGGGAAAAGGGGTATCTTCGAGTCGGACAAACTTGCTCACAATCTGGTCCTGCCAGGATTGTGGCAGAGGGAAGCTCTCCTTCGCATGGGGGCTAGGAAGACCGCCCGTCTCAATCATATGTGGTATTAGTACACAAAGCAAATCTTCGTTGGCGGCATCAGACCAATGTGCTACAATAAATCTGCAGAATGTCAGAGAGCCGACCATGTCTAATTGGGGGAGAGACGAAGCTTACTTTTGGAAATCTTTCTGAAATAGTCCCCGGAATCGGTCGGGGTTCAAGTCGGACAAGTAGGAGCAGAATGGAATATACCACCTCATGAGAGGCTCTTTGGTCATAGCGCTGTTGAAGGTCGTCAAGCAGGGAAGGAGAGCGTCGATGGGTGCCTGGGCCCAGATTATAGCCGCGTTCACCATTATGCGTTGCCATAGCCGTGGCGAGGCCATGAACTCCGCATTGTCCTTAAAGGTCGAGAGAGATGTGAGTAGTTGACCCAAGGTCTTAAGAAGGAGGGCCCAGTCGTTGATCCGTATTCCCTGGCGGACACCAGCAGCAACGCCGAGGAGCTGAACAAAAAGGACTGGTCGTTGTGTGGCCGCCGCATCTTCGAAAATCCTCGTTTCAACTGGTACAAACGTCTCGGGTGTCGAGTGGTGAATGGTGGAAGTAAGCACGCCGCAGCAGACGTCAATCCAAATTGTCGGTTTCTCCGATGCCAGATCGAGCTCCTCCTCGGACACGGCCTTTGCCAAAGCTGTGATAACGTCGGGTCCTGTCGAGTGTAGCGAGTTTCCAGCGCCCTTGATGGCCTCCGCAAACATGACCATTATTCCCTGGCTGTAAAGACCGAACTGTTTCGTCCCTTCCATACTGTAGAGGTCGTCCCGTACGTGCTGCACAATCAAGGGTAGCGCCGTCTGCTTGTGACTTGGGGCGGCGGCCTTCTTGATTAGGAAGCTCATGGCCTCGGCGGCGAATCTGGCGATATGGCCGGGCTGTCTGGCCTTGCCCATCAGGGGAGCAACTGTGTCGTATGTCGGGCGCAGGTCGGGGACTAAGAGTCTCGAAAGGTATTTGAAAAGGAAGGCCAGGGCGGCGAATGTCCACTCGATAACCTCCACATCGTGCACCTTGCTGGCGAGGTCGACGATCAGGCGCAGAGCTCGTGGGAAGTGCTTCTCGAAGCGCACGCCCAAGTCGTGGGCGAAGGCGGTGATTAGGTCCAACAATGGTTCGAGGGTTTCCTTGTTGTGCTTCTCTGTGTGTTCGACCAAGAGGTCCATAATCCTGTCCTCATGGTAGAGGATCTGGGCCAGGGAGTCGGTCAGCGACGTGACCTGTCTCCGGAAGTTGACGTAGGCGCGCGAGATGTTGAGTTCGGACCATTTGTCGAGGCCATTGCGCAGGTAGGATGTGGTGGCATTGAGGTCTTCGGCTTCGAGATCGTGACGGCGGACTTTGCGCAGCGGGTCGAGCGAATGGAGTTTGGAGATCTTGGTGCTGAAAGACTCCCATCGGTGGTTCTTTTGATGGGGGGTCTTTTTCACCCCCCTCTGAGATTTGACGATACGTCCTGAGGTGGTGGACGGCATCGTGGGCAACGGTCCTGTGGTGTTGTCGGTGGTTGGGGGAGGCGGACCGTGGTTCGAAGTTTGGATGCTTCGCACGCGGCGAGCAAAATGGCAAAAGGCGAAACAGAACAGACAGTGACAGGCACAGCAACCCGCGAGACTCGAGAGCCTGGAAATTTTTTGACCAGGGTGCTGCCGGGGTGGACCTCCGATAAGCTGATAAGAGCGGGGCGCTGGGTCCTGTGGGGCGGCCGGGATTGCCTCTGGGCTCACATACCGGTATGAGGTTACTAACTTACTGCTAAGTGCATATTCAGCATTATGTCTCTAAGAGATATGTGGGCTCTACGGTCCCCTTTAGATAGCTCTCAATGCGGACAGCTTGATGACTTTCTCTATATTTAGGTGTATCCTTTGCCCTATCGATGCTTTTTGCAGCTATTGAGCGAAAATATCCGGAAGTTTGAAGGTCCTGTGGATAGATGTGCCCTTGAGATCCCAAGTCCAATCGTAGAAATGTCAACCATGATCAAGGAGGACAACAACGAAGAACGATCCCGACGAAGCCATCGCCATGTCTTCCATAAACCTCAACGCCGCGACAACCCATCCAATCCCCTCTTATACCGTTCCTAACGTCTGTGTCCCAATCAGAGCGTAAAGTCCCACTCCTTGAAAGCCGCTCTAAACGCCGCAACATCCTTCGACTCCTCCTCCACCGACTGGCCAACATCCTGCCAAATAACCCTGCCTTCCTCGCCCAAGAGTTTCGCCATCACCTTGCGGGGAAATTGGAGATCAAAGCGGACGTTCTCATCAATCTGCAGCAGCAGGGTCTTAGAAATAACCTGACCGCCCTCCGCGCCACCCTTTTCCACATCACCCTCCTCCTCCGCCCAGATCCAAACACGGAGATAATCGCCAGGAACCTCATCAGCCGTCTCAAACTCCTTCGAAACGAACTTTCCTATATTAGTATCCTTCGCCAACACCTGAAACCCGGCCTCCACCAACCCCTTGCGAACCATCTCCGCAGGCACCGGCATGAACTGCCAGTGGACGTGAATGTTCCTTGCGCGGTTGATTTCCCAAGTAACGGCACCGAGCTTTCCCTTGGACTGCTTCGACACCATGCCCTGCAGCGACTCGCGGAAGCGTGTCATCTCCTTGAAGGTCTTCTTGACATCTTCACCGCTTTCGGCGAGAGCCGCGACGTTCAAAGAAGGGATGTGCGGGGTCGGCGTGATGATGAGATGACCTGGGAAGTCGAGACCCTGGGACTTGAAGGTCTCAGCGGACGGTAGGGGCCCCTTGGCAGTAGCAAGATAGGCCTCCTCGCCGATACTGCAGATCATGTGCGTGGGCAGGTTGGGGTTCGACAGGCAGAAGAAACACCTCTCCGGTCCCGGTGGAGGTGAGCGTTCGCGTCGCTGGTGCTTGCGACGCCTGCGGTCGTTCTCATGGTTTCCGTTCGCGAAGCGCGAAAAGCCGGCTTCGTCGGCGGTACGTTTCTGTGCTGCTGCCGCTGGCTTGTAGAAGGGCGTGAGGGTGCTTCCCACGGGAGGCGACAAGACCGCTTCTCGGTTGAGGGTGAAAGCGTACATCGACTTTGCCTTGGCCGGGTTGGCCCACGGGGCCAGTGAAATGAACCGTGTCACGTCCAGTCCCTTGTCCTTGTCCTCCTCTCCTCTCGACTCGGGAAAGAATGGCTCTCGCTCAAAGGCGAAATTGTCCGGAGACATGGTGAAATGATAGCGAGGCTTGAGATGGGCGCAAAGGTCGGCGATTGCTTGGCTGGAAGGGATGGCATCCGTGGTGAGGTTTTGCTCTCGCGCTTTCGCGCTGTTTTTCCATACATCGGACGGCCAGACTGTGGTAAGGAGGATGTCGGCATTGTTGGCGCCGCGCAAAGACTTGATGTCGCCTTCGGTGTGGAAAGGCAGATGCTGTTCCTTGGACTGGCCCGCGACGATGGCAGGATCGAGTAGTCCACCCAGAGTAACAATCCGAACGCCTTCTGAGGTCTTGGTGACGCTCCGCTTGCCCAGGTAATGGAGATTTGGCGCTATCTCCTCATCCTTCTCGATTCGCTCAATGACTTGTGCAGGTAATGGGACTGTTCCCACAGTGAAGTAGGTCGGGCATGGGATCTGGATTTCGCCGGCTAGAAGGGCAGTGAGCTGTTCATCATCTTGGCCTTCACCAAATAAATTACCAGTGACAATGGCGAAGCTGAAAACGTTCTTGGCGTGTAATGTCGACAGTTTGCTGAAGGCAGACTGGAGCTGACCGTTGATGCTGCCAAAGACGAAGCTGATTTGGTCAGTATGGGTGATGTTGTTAAAGTGCAATTGGCTGCGTACTGACATTTTAGCGGCCATGTTGTGAGGTTGAGGACCGCTGATGATGATGAGAACACCTCGCTGGTGAGCGATGATTTTATACACAGTCCTGGCCAGAGGACAATCTCATCTCAATCCAATAAAGAATTGGTGGGGAAACCTCAACTTCAGATGAAATGCTGAAGAAAGCCGGCTGGTAGAGTCAAACGAAAAAGAAAGGAATGAAAGTGCTGATAGTAGATACTAGATGAAATTGAGGCGTGTCGACCAATAAAGCTGGGGCTGCGGTACGTATTTTTGAGGATGATGCAAGGTGCAGTTGATTGAACAAAAGGGAACGGAACCCGTTGATGTTTGCAGGAACGGGAATCCTCTTATCGTGGGTCTTATCTTAGCGCCCCGATTGAACGATGTTCTGACATCAAGGTCCCCAGGCCTCTACGAAGCGCGCATCCGTTTTCCAGTTTTCAAGACGCCATTGAGAAAGCCTAGAATTATCAAATAGACCAATTCTGGGCTGAGCTTGGTTTGCAATTAGATTGTTGCTCACGAAGCGTTTTCTTCACAGTTATTTGAGTCCAGAGCGCCAAAGTTCACCCAGTTACCTCCCTATCCGGCCTCGGGACAAGTGGGGCTCCACGAGTTGGAGTCCGCTCCGCACCGATGAAGACCCACACTGTCGGGCCCGTCCCGTCGCAATGCCCCGTCTCAACTCCACCCAACCCGGTCTCTGGGAACTACACTTTCGGGCATCCCATATAAGTTGTCTCTATTCCTTCAGCATCACCACTCCTTTTCTCAAAGGATGAAAGATCAGTATTGCGAGGAACAAAGCGAGAGAGTCCTCCACGCATGCAAATGAAGATAGCTGCTTGGGTGGTCACTTACAACGTATCTCCGTGGCCCTGTTATTGTCAAAATTGCAACAGGAGACACTGGATACCGTAGATGCTCCCGGTGAACAATTTCTCAACTCTCTGATTGAACTTTCTCTACCACTCTACTACACTGACTTACATTACTTCACATCAAGTATAACCTCCTTGCAATACTCTGGGCTCCTCTGGGCCTTTGTCCCATGCGCACATCCCTCTTTAACTTCTCTATTCAGAGCCCCTTGTTGGGCAAGTCACACTACACCCTAGTTGATTACGTGACATCCTATGCTTGAGACCACCTGTGAGTCTCCATCAAGTTTCGAGTCTGGCCAAAGCACTGGTGCAGTCAACATCGAGGACGGACAATATGTTGTTTTGCTTGATTTGCTTTCGCTATGGTATCATCCGTACAAGTCATGATATAGAATGAAACTTGAAGAACGCTCAGTGTGAGATGCTACTCTAACTGGTGCAGAGCAAGGAAGTATCGATGATCGCCATCGAACGACAGATCTAGCTCTATCCGTTGCCAGAGGCTGCAGTGCTAAAAGTCTTGGGTATAGGAAGAAAGTGGAAGGAAGAAACTTCCAAGAAAAAATGACAGCCGAAAGCAGATATATTCATAGGGGTATGTCGTTAGTAGTAAGGCCACTTTGCTGGCCGGATGTTCAAGTACACCGTTTGTACACCTTGATCGCAACAGCCCATGATCAAGTATTACCCAGGCCCCAGGGTCCCGAGTGCGAGGTCAGACGCTCTCCATGCAGTAAATCAAAGCCCATATCAACAGAGGTGGTGTCTGTTCATGTCTGGGCATGCCACTTCTCGGCTTCAGAAGGTAGCCATGCGCCTAGAATGGCTTCGGTCATTTCCGAGAATGGGCGATGCTCCTATCATGTCCTCCTCATCATCCCGAGAAACCTTGCGGCCCGGCGCGGTTGGCGAAACAGCCTCGAATTTGTCGGACTTGCGTTCACGCTGCCCGAATGCGTAGGTCTGGGCCCTACTAAAGCCCTTACGGGTCTGGCGTAGACGACCCATTTCTCGCTCGCACGTGTTGACATGTTCGGCGTCGTTCATCTCGATATACGCTTGAGGACAACAACGTTCCCGGTGGTTTTGGAAGAATCCACTATAGCCGCCATCCAGGATGTAAACATCGGGGTACGTGAGTTTGGGGTAGAATTCGGCGTTGATAGTGCGGTCTTCAGATCGTATGTGACGGGCCATGATGGGCGCGCGATGGGCCGAATATTCGCAGTGAAAGATCAAGAGCGTGGGCCCTTCCATGGGGGTCTCGAACAAATGTTTCGCCAAAAGCTCCTTGTCGTTGTAATTGATAGCCCCGTCAATGTGGCCACCTTCGTACTCGTATTCGAACCGGCAGTCAATAATCATCTTGTGCGAGTACTGACTGCCATACTTGCCGTCCAGAACTTCAAGCAATGTGTCTCGGCTGATGCGTGGGATGGAATCGTTCTCGCCTGAGGGGAAGAAGTGTGGCAACAGAGGCTCCTGAGGTTCGTCGACATCCACGACAGACTTGAGACCGGAGGGAAGAGATGTCCGTTCCTTAGGCTTGACAATGTCACCCGGGCTCTCGAACATGGACAGCGAGCGGCGGAATGTTTTCCTTTGCCGGGCAAAGGGGTTCGAAGGTGTGCGGGCGTTATTGGTGGGAGAACGTTTGCGGACGCTGTTAATGCTGCTCACGCTGCCATGATGAGTCCTGCAGCGCGCTGCCGCTGCGTTAGAGCACGGACTACCCGGCAAGACAGGTGTCCGGCGCTCCTGCGGGGGTGATTCCTCGAAACATTCGCTCAATGATAATGACACCGAAGGGGAGATGGGTACCTTTAGGCTCCGAACACCGAAGCGAAAGGGCGGCAGTCCCGACCCGGAACCGTTGGAGCGGCCGGGTATACTACTCGTGCTGTAACCTTTGGCCCGGGCCAGAGGTGGACGAGAAAAACCAAGTTTCCTTCGCCTGGTAAAGAGAGAGGGGATGATTAGCTTCTGCATAGACCAAAGAACGAGAGGAGAATTCGGAGAGTTTTGCTGGTAAAAAGTCAAGCATAAACTTACTCGGCACCAATTCCCTTGGATTCTTGGGACAACTGCCGCACAGCAGCAGGTGAGTCTGGTAAGGTGTCCTCATCACCAGAATCAACCGGAGTTGGAGAAGGACTAACGGCGAGACGGGACAGGAAAGGTGCCTTGATCGGTACCGGAGACATGTCCAACCTGTTGACTGCAGGTGACGATGATGCAGGAGGTGGCGGCGTGGTTGCATACCCTACAGATCTGTCAGCGTCCGAGCTTCAAATAAACCATGCAGCAGATTGTCCACGCCATTGATTACTTACCACGCCCTTCAACAGTGTTCTCGATACCCGTTGAGGTGAACAGCGCACGCCGTGGGGTCGGAAGTAACGGGCTACTGCAAAGTTCCATTTGGTCAACACTGTCGACGATGCTATCGGTTGTTCGAGCTCTAGGTGAGAAGGCTAACCATGCTTCATTAAGCTTGAAGTTTTCTGACGACCCGGCCGCTAACGAGCCCTTAGGCGAAGACCTCCCCGCATGCTTGGTGTTGAACAAGTCCGCATTGGATCGCTTGAAGTTGAAGAGACCTGTCGGTGGCGCCAAGTTGCCATTGCGCGGTCCAAGCACTTCCGGCTGGCTGAAGGACGGCGGGGCAGGCCGAATCGCGGCCAGGGGCGATGAAGCCTCCATATTCTCGTGACAACTCTCCAACCAGTTTCGACTTCCCTATGGACTGATGTTCGGCATATAATGATGTTCCGATTGGTCTGTTGTCGGGCCGGATTCCGTCTGAAGAACCGAGAGAAGCAAGTTTCTGGAAACACGACAGAAGCTTGCGCAACACGCGAAGAAGAGTCGCCAATTGATGCTGACACTGGCTGATTCGCGTTCGTGGAGCGGTCGTTACTATCGTCGGGGACTAATGTCGTCGGGTTCGCCGTCGCGATGCTATGGACCTGGACACCGGGATGAAAGTCCGCTCGAGTTGGCGCGCACGGAAGACCAGGGGAACTGGACTTGGGACTTGAAGGTTGTCGCCGAGCAAGATGACAGACGGACTTGAAGCTAAATAAGGTAGTGGTGCAAACTGGACGCGTCGATATCGTTGTCGATCAAACCAAGCCTAGTCCACATCCGTCAGCCAACAATTGCCTTCCCGATAGTGCAGGCAGGGAACTCGGACCAGTTTAGAAGATTTGTGGTCGCCGGGATTACACAACCTCCGTTTTTTTTCTTGTTCAATACTTTGGTCGGATCCGGCTATTCGTTCAATGCCCCGGGCGGTATTGCAGCTGTGCAAACTTGTGCACGCGGCAGAACTTCCTTTCACCACCACCTGAAGTGTTGTTGTAGGTAGGTAGTACGTTCCGTTGTATTGTAGGTAGACGGGCAGTGATGGCCTGGCCTGGGGGCGGGGCGAACGGGGTTCCGGACAAGCGCTCAGCTGCACACGGACAGCCTGGTGGGTGACGGAATGGAGTCTCTTTGAGGACTGCGAATGGGCGGCCGCATAGGGTAGAGTGGGCTATGTTGAAAAGCTAGAATAAAGGTCGAAGAGCAGAACGTGCATTCGATGTTAGTTGTAAGAAAGAGGAGCACGTAGGTGTTGTGCGCGCGCGCGTGTCCAATGCTGAAGTGAAAGTGAAGAGCTGATATAAACATCCACAAGCTGGACGAGAACTCCGGCAAGTAAACTTGGACCTCGCTCAAGTCGGTTGGTAGGATGGAAGTTGACAAAATCGGGTATCTGCCCTGTTCAGTGTTCAGTGGTCCGAAAATTGAAGGAGCACTCGGCAACGTCCAGGTCCCGTCTTCGACTGGCTGGCGGAAGGGGCAACGAGGAAGGAGAGTTAATGGCGTTGCACTGGTAACCGTCGATGACGGTTGTTGGATAATTTCCGCCCTATAAGAGTGGTCAAATCTGGGGCACCTACGGAAGCCCAACAACGGCAACAACACCTGGGCAGTACTGGACTTGATGCTATCTTGCCCGGGTTGGCAAGAGCAATCAGTTATTACCGCGGGTTGTTTGTAACCGGTGGTAATGGGCTGGGCTGTTACCCAGCAACCCCGAAGTTCCATGTGGGTAGCACCTGGGCCGCTGGGCTCGAGCGGTGTTTATGGACACCCCTGGCCGGTGTCACTTTTACTTGTCCCGTCTGCTGCACAGTGCCTATTAACAAGGCTTTTCACTTTGTTGTGACTTCAGTTTTATCTTTCATCTCATCCCATCGTTGTTTTCGTCAGTCGCAATGCGGAGTTAGCATTGCAGTGCAGTCCTTCTTGCCGTTCATACAGGTTGCTTCCATTGACGGGATCGGGCATCAACTTGGGGTACATCCACGCCTGCTGTATTATGCAGTAAGCGCTCACTGGAGACTTGCATGCGGTGCATCTTCGCGCCGAGGTACATGATGTCTGCCTAGACCACGCAGTCGATCCAAGTACTCCCTATCGCCCAGTAACGGTATGCATGTTACTTTCCTGCTGACACTACAACCTGCCCTCATTCTCTTTTTTGTACACCTTGTTTCATGTAACTTTTTCATTGTGCCGTTTCCTCAGGGGCAGTCACGCACGGCAGAGCTCAATGTTGCGCGAGGGATGACAGAAGTGTGGACTTAAAGGGATACTACCTGACGAGTACGGGCAAGGGATCGGAACTCGGAAACGATGTCAAAGCTTCTGGACACCAAGAATGACCTGTTCATTGACGGCTCGACAAAGGAGTCCTCGTTCTCTATATCGTTTTCCCCAAATCATCTAATCATGCTCTCGAACAGCTACTGCTTCTGTCATGTTCCGATGGTAAAAATCCAGTAGAAAAATCTCGCTTGATGAACTTGGCCCATAGGATGTGGTTTCGCAAATGTACCAAAAACGACTCTTCGAGACTCGATTGGGATGGAGCCTGTGAATGGCTGCCTCGGAAAAGTCCTTTTGGTGATTGAGCACGGTTGCCTCTCGGCGAAACTCCACAGCTGTTGTTGCATTTCGGCTTACGATCGCTCCCTTTTGTTATGTTTATGTTGTTTGACACTGAGATAGAATTTCATACTTCCTCGACAGTAACTGGCACTTTCCGGGAAATGTCTCGCCCATGTTGACGTTGACCGTCTTCAAATTTCTCGAGCAACGAGACTAACCTCACGACAGAAGCCAAGCGAATGTAAACAAACTATGCGCGTCAACGCGCGGGGTAACGCGCAATCACATGATGAAGGTCCCAGTGCATTCAGATCGCTTCAAAGGAACCATGTCAAGATTCATCGATTGAATCGCACAAGTCTTCTTGGCCATATTGAAAGATTACGAGGAACGATATGGGCCGCCAAATCCAGCTGAAATCAATTCGCGATGGTTAGTATGGTTGATGTGGCCATCAAGACGGAGTAAAGCATTGACAAGTTCCTCGTAGCATGGATTGACGAATATTTCTCCGTAGCATGATCCGTCTATGCAATTAAGAGAAAGAACCATCCCGTCGTCGAAGCGGTAGAAGCAGGCAGAACAGCAGCGGCTCCACTAAAATTTTCCAGGAGACTGTGATGATGGCTGGCGGCTGTTTATACTGGCATTGCATCCACTGACAACCTGAACCCGGGCAGGAAGTAGTCATCGAAACATCGACGACAGACAAAATGGCCAACAAAAGGAAACGCACGCCAAAGGAGGCTCCCAATGACAGCCTCCCTTCTCAGAAAAGATCAAAGAAAGAAACGCCAGTGACAAATGGTTCGACAAAAACCAAGGCTTCATCAAAAGTCCAGGACAAGCCGGCGCCCTTCACCGAACACCCCACCGTTGAGGAGCGCAAGAGAGAGCTTGCACTGTATGAGCAGCTCGGCAGCGAAGACCAAAACGAACGCATTGAGGCTGCCAGCATCATCATAGCTGGTCTTCTGGAAGGCGATGGCGTCGAGGAACCCGTCCTTTTCCGCCATCTTGCGGGCCGTCTCTTCCGCGGTCTCGCCAGCGGGAGGAATGCATCCCGTCTGGGCTTCAGTCTGGTTTTGACTGAGATTCTGGGTCAGCTGTTTGGAGAAAAGTACCTTGCTGGGTCCAAGTATACTGGGCTCACATTCGACAAGGTCCTCGGTATTCTGGTCGAGAAAACCGATGCTGGAGGCAGTGGCAATGGTCAGGAGGAGAGAGATCATTATTTTGGCCAGTTGTTTGGCATCGAATGCTTTGTTCGTGCCGGCATTCTCTTCTCTGATAAGTCGAGGTGGCAGGCCGTTTTGGACCTGGTCCTCAAGCTTTCTCAGAAGAAGTCATGGCTCAAGTCTCAATGCGGCTGGATCATTGTGCAGGCCATCTCCCAGATGGAGGTCGAACTTGCGGAGGAAACGCTGCAGCGACTCGCCGATGAAGGGGTGGCCAAGACCCCTGAAGGTGTTGGTATCTGGATTGCCGCTCTCGATCGCTTCCCAGACATGAAAATGCCCAAACAGCCGTGGCGAAGCCCTCTTGAGGCTGGTTCTCTTACCTCTCTTCCTGCTGTCCTGAAGGACAGTGGTAGAGATACCTCTAACGATCAAGCAGGTAACAAGAAACAGAAGCAAGGTAACTGGACTGCCCAGTTGCACTTTGTCTGGAACTTGATTCTTGCCCATTTCCTCAAGCTTGGCGAGAAGGATAAGTCCGATGCCGCTGAGCAGTTCAAGCAGTTCTGGAAGCGTGTTGTTGACGGTAAGTATCACTGCCATATCCTCGACAGGATCGTGAGCTAACAAGTTTCACCAGAGGGATTCTTCTCCAAGACCTCGTCAGACAGCCAGAAATTCTCCGGATTCATGATCTTCCAGCGGATGCTTGAAGGCGCAGCCAGCCAGACCTTCATCGTTGAGTCCGTATTTAGCCAGAACCTCATGACTTGTCTCATGAACCAAGCCGCCAAGGAGGACAGGTATCTTCACCGCGCGGCGATCAAAGGCCTCAAGGGAATCGAAGCTACCGTCGACCGCGATCCCTCCCTTCTGCCGACGATTCTTCGCCAGCTTCTTAGTCACAATGGCGTGTACAACTTCGATCAACGGACCAACACCAAGACTGTCGACAAGATCCTTCAATACGCCACCCCTAAGACCATCAAGAAGGTCCTCAAGACCCTACAGCTGAAGGACTTCTCCAAGAGCGGCCTTGATGAGACCAAGTACTACCAGTCCCTGAGCAGCTACCTTTTCAGACTCTCTAGCGTACCATCCGACGAGGAGAGCACCTCAAGCGTCTCTGTTCCTGGCTCAGCGATCGAGGTCCTCACAGAATTGGCTTACTCGAACCAGTCAGTCCCAGCCAGCATCAAGGAGGCGCTCCGCACCAAAACCACCTCTGCCTTCGCCAAGCTCGTGAAGAGGCCCGAAGACTTCGGCCACCTCTGCGGCGCCATCCTCTCCATCAAGGCCGACCTGGACTCCGAGGACGAGATCGGCGGAGCCGTTCTCGAAGCCTACGAGAAGCTCAAGGACCTGCTCGACCCCGCCAAGGACACCAAGGACACCAAGGACACCAAAGCTCCCCGCCAGGCTCTCGCCCTGCTGTACGCCGTCGCCATCCTGCAGTTCTACAATGAAGACCCCGACGTCATGAACCTTCTCGAGGAGCTCGAGGAGTGCTACGACAAGCTTGCCGGCGAGGACATCCAAGGCGGCGAGGGCATCGCCGAGTTCCTGGTGGAAATTCTTCTCGCCATGGTTGCCCGCCCGTCTTCGCTCATGCGGCAGGTATCACAGCAGGTATTTGAGGCCTTCACCAACCTCATGTCGTCCGAGGCCATCAAGCTTCTGACTGACCCCCTGGCCGCCGAAGAGAGCGCCAAGGGCCAGCAAGCGCTTTTCAGCACCGAGGACGAGGACATGGCCAACGCCGAAGGCTCCGACGACGAGCATGAGCACGGAAGCGACGACGAGGACGAGGAAGAACTCGATTCCGACGTAGAAATCGTCAACCTCGAAGAAGCCGGCTCCGACGCAGAACCCAGCGACGACAACGATTCCGACTCCGACTCCAACGACGACGAAGAGGAACCCGAAAACGAAAACCAAGAAGCCCTCGACGCTTTGGACGCCGCCCTAGCCGAAGCTCTCGGCAGCCACCGCCTCGACAAAGACGCCGACGCTCCCGATTCTTCGGACGAGTCCGACATGTCCGACTCGGAAATGATGGAAGTCGACGCCAAGCTCGCCGAGATCTTCAAGCACCGGGCCAAGGCAGCCAACACCAACAAGAAGAAGGAGAAGAAGGACGCCAAGGAGACGGTGATCAACTTCAAGCACCGCGTTCTCGACCTGCTTGCCATCTTCATCAAAAAGGAAGCAGCCGTCGCGAACCCGCTCGCTTTCGAGGTTTTGCTCCCCCTGCTGGAACTAATCCGCACCACCACCACCAAACCACTAGCCAACAAAGCATGCGAGATGATTAACCAATTCTCCAAGGCGCTCAAGAAGGCCAAGAGCAGCTTTACCACTGAAATCAGCGACGAGCAGGTTGAAGAGTTAGTGGCGAAGTTGCAGGAGGTGCACTCGGAGGCGCCCAAGGACGGGTCGCACGCGTTTGCGAAGGCGGCATCGACGGCGAGCTTGGCGATCGCGTCGGTGTTGGTAGCGAGGGAGAAGACGGACGAGGTGTTTGAGTTGTATGCGGATTCGCAGCTGAAGTGGTTCAAGGGCGAGGTCAAGATCCAGCCGGCCTTCTTCTCGGATTGGCTTAACTGGTGCCAGAGCCATGCTAGCGCTAGTGCTGCGGCGGCGACGCAGGAGTAGAACTACTTACACCTTATAGGTGGTGTTGATAGGTTGATAGGTTGATGGGGGGGGGGGGGGGGGGGGGGGGGAGAGGAGGCGTG